>DWMY01000271.1:0-31620 GCA_018249775.1 Heliconius hecalesia formosus
GATAGAACGCTGAAGAAACGTATACCTTACATACTTAATAGTTTGCCTGAGGACATACGCCGGGAACCAGTTTTAAGTAGGTTTAAAGTTAAACTTAAAAAGTATTTTCTATCAACTGTTTAAAAAAGAACTTGAACAGTTGAAACTTTCAACACACAGTATCTGAAAAATAAATAAATAAATAAATAAATTGTAACAGCTAAATTGTTAGTAGCATTGTAATTTCTATTTTTTATTATTATTATTCTTATATAAGAGACTCGATATCCTACAGTCAAACTCATAAATAGTTTTGTAGGACATAGCATAATTTTCTATGTATCTTCTATTGTAATAATAAATAAAAAAAAAAAAAAATTATGAATAACTAGACTCAATCTGGCAAAAGCGCTGCGTTGAGTTCCGCCACTCACCACACAATGCCTCCAGAATTCGGGGGAACGGAGACTTAACACTAGGTTCCCTCTGCCTACCCTGCTGTGTGCGGGACACGTCGTGAAGCTGATTTATTTTTATTTAGACTAAATCTGCACTTTGTAAAGCGCAGATTGTGATTCCGCTATCCCCGATTAAATATCTCCGATTAGGTGAAAGCGGCTTATCACTAGGTTCGCTCCGCGAACAACGATGACTACCAGGATTAAAATCGACTTAAAAATAAATAAAATCGACTATACTATCCATATTGACGACGTCATGGCGCAGGGGCACAAGGATGTGACTGAAACGCGACGATCGAACCCACGATCCCACTCGTAGGAATGAATTATTAGTATGGGGGATACAGCGTGAAGCTGATTTTTCAATTATTTTTTATAATTTTCCATTAATGGGAACGGAGTGTCTTGTATAAGTATCTTCTTTTCCCATCAAATTTCCATTATATTTTCTTTTCAACATTCACTTCAATTATTACATTGCGTATTCTGAGGTGTAATTAAACACCGCACTTAGTCCACAAAAGCGGAAAAATAAAAATTAATTGCCTCGAATCAGGAACAAACCCATAACCAACTCGCTAACAGTCAGCCTGAAATGTTAATTAATAAGCTTCACAATTAACAACCCACCAAACAACATTCATCAACAATTTCATCAGATAACAATTTAAAAGGAATTAAAAGATGAATTTCTCGCTACAAGAAACATAAAATGTCATTTACAATTTTAACTACTCCAAGAACTTCCTTTTGCATACAAACGAAGGAGCGCTCTGATAAACGGATAAAACTCCTGGAATCTTTAACCGTCGTCGGACGGCTGAAGATGCGGAAAAATACGTTTTATTAAACAATGTTTTAATGAAGGACCGCCCCCAGACTTTAATTACATTTATTGTTTGTTATCATAATTTTTTATAAACATGTTTAATTATTATATTATTTAGCTTCACGCTGTATCCTGTGCACAGCAGATTAGGTACAAAACCTGGAAACCTAGTGCTAAGATACACAGCTGTCCATTTAGGCACCTCTGGTTCCCACTATTCACCGGTTCCTTAAAGTTTTTCATTGACAGTTTTTCATTGACAGACATAACTTTATCATAATTTTCAATACTAAAATTTTAATTATAAAAACCATAACAACCGCACCATAATTACCTCCTGTATTATTGTATGTTTGAAGAGATATATTTAAGATGTGACTACATTTTTTTTAAAATATATATAAGGTAAAAAATAATAAAAAAATATAGCTATTTATTCTATTTTAAATAATACAATCTATATATATAAAAGGACTTGTGCTGACTGACTGAGGTAAGACGCACGCAGAGCCGTAACCGCTGATAGTAAAAACGTGAAATTTGGGCAGATGTTTATTTTCATATTCTGGACATCCACTAAGAAGGGAATTTGAAAAATTTTAACCCTAAAGGGATGAAATAGGGGTTGAAAGTTTGTATGGAAAAAAATTTTAATCTGCACCGATTTTTATAAAATTTGAAATTCAGACTCTTAAAAATATTTCATTGAACACGTATTTCATGATTTTTAAGAATTCACCCCCTAAGGGTTCAAATAAGGAGTTGAAAGTTTATATGGAAAGATCTTTAAATTGCCACCGATTTTTATAAAAAATTAAATTTAGACTGTTAAAAATATTTTATTGAACACGTGTTTTGTGGTTTTTTTTGGATTCCCTCCTAATAAGCGGGCGAAGCCGCGCGCGCCCTCTAGTAAATCTATATAATATGCTTTTTATGTTTAATCTAAATTAATCATATTTATTTTTTTAAATTTCACGCTATCATAGAGAATGGATGGCAGCTATCTCAAAAACTGTAAGTAGCTAATTAATTCTAAGGTTTAATAAATGATTAAATCTGATGAATCTAAAGTTGTTTTACTATAAAAAAAAGATAACAAGGCCGTAGTGGCATAGTGAGAAACTATCAGCGGCATTGACAAGGTGCGGCGTTAAATTCCGCCACAGAAAATGACTCGAATTTGAGAGTAAAGTGGAGCACGAAGTGGCTTGGCACTAGTTTTTATGTGCTTTGCTTTATGGGAGATACGACTTGAAACTGTAAAATTAATTAGGAAATAGTTATTGTTTATAAATTAAAGTAAGATTATATATTTTGAAGAAGACGTTTTTTTTTGACGCAAATTTTAAATTCATATAACAATAAAAGTTTTAATAATCTCTTGTGACAATGTGACAATTTAAAAAAATAATAAGTTTTACTGATAAGTAACAAGACCAAATCTTCTTATTTATCAGTCAAAATGATAGCGCCAGTACGTTGATACTCTGTCAATATATTTCAAGTCAAACGTTATACTAATAATTTTCAGCTTCCACCACCTCCGCATATCGAGCTTGTGATGTCAATGCCATATCTAAGAACTGCCTTTAAGAGACCAACCGTACGGGTGCGACGTAAGTTTCAGTATATTATATTTTTCTTTAAAAGGTATTTTTCTCTCTTTTTTCAGCTCCACACGGTATAGGCCACAATTTCCACGGAATCCTGAAGGCATTGCGTGTTAAGTAGTGGAACTCAACGCCGCCCTTTGCCTCTACACCAGAGCTATAAATTGAAAATATTAAATATTTCACTTCCTGGATTGGGAATCGAATCAACAACCTGTCGCGTTTACAACCACACACCTGTGCCCTTGATAAAGCTAAGCTGACATGAAGAGTCGAGGATGAAACTATTTATTAACAATATATTTGGCTGAAAAGGAGAGGATAACAGTCCGCCTAAAATTATATTTGCCTAGGTCAATGTGAGAGTCAATATCTGCTAGTCTTTATATAAAAAAAAAAATTGCTTCACGCTGTATCCCGCACACAGCAGTGCAGGCAAAGGGATCCTAGTGTTAAGACACTCCGTTCCCCACTATCTGCCGAATTTTGAAGGCAGTGCGTGTTGAGTGGCAGAACTCAACGCCGCGCTTTGCCTCGACACCAGAGCGAAAAATGGAAATATAAATTTAAGTAAATATTTCATCTCCTCGAGTGGGGATTGAACCCACAACCAGTCGGTTTTACAATCACACTTTGTGCCACTGCGCCACGACTGGCTAGTCTTTAAAACCTCCATAAAAATTAATCATTTTCGTAACTTTACTATATAATATGTATTCATGAATTATTGTGCTATTTGTGTATGTATGTTCTTTCAATTGTTCAGTGTCTGAATATTGAAATATTATTACTATTGTAATAATTTGGGCCTCGTGAGAGTATTCCTGTTTCATATACTACTACTACTAGTAAAGGCTCAAACGCGGCTTCGCTCGCTTAAGCTTATTTTTATATTATAGCCAAAGGATAAAAACTTTTTTTTTTTCGTTTAATAGATACTTCTACAGTACAAAGTTTTATGTAGTTTATAATCAGTTCAATATTATAATCATTAAGTGAAACCACCTGTGTACGGTAAAATTTATTGTTGCTCCTAATCTAAAACAAAAAAAAAACAAGTAAATTATAAATCTTAAGTAAACCTTGACGGCTTACCGAGAAAATTAAACATTTCTTAGTCACACTATCAACCATATCTATAGTATAGTACTATTCATAATTTACATACAATCATTAAAAAAATCCAGCATTTATAAAATTACTGACTCGAAACTCTGATAATCGAGTTTACGCTTCAAACAACGGCGAATCGATTTTGGGTGTCGCATTAATCAACGTTCAAGTTATATCACTTAGAAAATATGCTGAATAAAAGTAGATCTTATGGGGAAATACTAGAGTTTATTATTGAAATAGAGAATCGAATAACAGGTAAAAAGGCATATTCATAAATTTGGACTCAATTTAATATTTGTCGTATGGAATTTCTGCTGTCATCTGTCCTGGTCCATTCACTTGGAATTTGAGCTTTCTAGAGAACTAGTTGTCACTGGCAACTTTGGTTGCGTAGACTTTACAGTGCCCCAATATGATGTTCCCAATTTTCTGCCATTTCCAAAAAAAAAACAAACAAAAGTACAATAGAAAATGCCCTTAAATTAAACAGTCCTTAGCGGGATAGTCAGAGAGAATGGGGCGCCAAACGCTAATGTCTCTGTATACCTCTTTTACCTTGCCCAATGTCATTAAACTTTTCATGCATGCCCTTCGGTGGGTCCTCGGAAATCCCTTCAATGCAAATACGATCAGCTAAGCGGACACCGCATATCCTACGAAGAGATCGCATCTCCAGAGCATTTGGGCCTCCCACAAGAGCCTTCGGATCACTCTTGCATTCTTCTCGCTAATATTTTATCATAAAATTTACTACCCAAGCTAATCAAACTGATAGCTCTGTGGCTTGCGCAGTCTATCTGTGAGCATTTGCCTTTGTACGTAGTGACGAAGACTCGCCAATTGTCATAACCAAAACCAGAACCAACCAAGACGCGTGGCCCACCATATTTGAACATCTCGGCAGTAACTCCATCTGCTCACGCTGCCTTACCACATTTCAGACTTCGTATTGCACTCTGTTCTCTTTTATACTGATTTCGTCATCAGCTGCATCAAGATTCAGCGTTTCGCTGTTACTTGAGACTGAGGAGTCTATCACATTCACGTTTATCATTTCACATCACGTTGTTCTTTTAAAAATTCACTATCTTTCGAAAGCAATTTCTTTCCTTATCTGACTTTTCACGCTTCATATTTATCAGGACTTTCTTTTTACAGCATCGTGCACTTCATCGCCCCACCATTCGTCACGCTTTTTGCTAAAGCCTCTTTTTCCCTTACCACATACCCATACTGCCCGATAAATCGGCCGTATCATTCTTCCATCAAGCCTTCCATCGTGGACCTACAGATTATAATTTAATACTAAAACATTAAAATTTAGACACTCACATCCATAACTCAAGCCTATAGCCGAGCGTTAAACAGCCATACCCTAAACCCCTCATTACATTAAACCTGGTTGGTATTATGTGAATTATAATGGAGGATATTTCAACTAAATACGGTCTTATTTAGTCATCTAAAACTGCAATTAAGATTAAGCTGTAACAACGGGCACGTAGCCTACAGAACTAGCCAGGCGTGCCTGGTATTAGATGGAAACAATTTTGCCTAATAGCCTCTGGTGAGCTTTCGTGGCGTATGTTGTAAATCTTTTGTATGAAATAAAAAATAAAAATCTGGCTAGTTTTTTAAACATTTTTAAAGTGTTATTCCACACTCGAACCCGCGCCTCCTGGAAACCGACCAGGTCAGAGCGCCTGGTCGGTTTCCAGGCGCGGGTTCGAGTCCCGCTACGTTCAAATTTTTATACATTTTCTAAATAAGTATTTTTCTTTCGTAAATGTGGAATAACACTTTAAAAATGTTTAAAAATATTTAAAAAATAGTATTCTCTCTTGCCAAACGATAATTCTTAGTAATACAGATTATTACTGGGGTAGCGGAAATTTGTAAAAATCTCCCTACAGAGATGCTAACAACATAAATAAGTTGTAACAAGCGTATAAAAATTTCGACGTAAATATTCGACGCTTAGTGGTCAGAGCGCCTGGTCGGTTTCCAGGAGGCGCGGGTTCGAGTGCCGCTACGTTCAAATTTTTATACGTTTTCTAAATAAATATAAATCTGGCTAGATAAATATAGGGTTAGTTTTCGAAAAACTCGAAAAAAAAAACGTTAATATGGCTTTATTTAATAATATTATTTATAAATAACAGTGAGGCCGTGTGCACAAGTGTGCGACTCTCGACGCGATGGTTGTGGGGTTGATTCGGAGGAATGAGTCATTAACATTTCCCAATTTTAAAACCTCACGAATTCGGGGCGAAAGCGAAAAAATAAGTGTTTCGACAGTAGGCTTTTTATTCTTATTCTTATCTTTGTGGAATAAAGTGTAGTTGAAAAATATAAAAACCAAAAACAAATAGTTTTTACACTTTTATTGCAATTTAATTTCTTATGATTGTATTTTTGCTTAAATATATGCACCAACCGCAAAGTCAGAGATGTCGAGCTTCAATCTTAAAGTAAATTGAATATGCTTATTTTTGCGGCTTCATACTGTGTAGTATATAGAGAAAACCTTGTTTTTTTTACACTTAGTCACTCCGTTTTCCACTTTCCGCCAAATTTTCAAAGCATTGCGTGTTGGTTGGTGGAATTGATCACTGGGCATTTGCCTCGATACCAGAGCGAAGAAATAAACATTTTAATAAATAATAATTCATTCCCACGAATGGAAATCAAACCCACAACCGTCGCGTTTACAGTCACACGATGTGCCACTGCGTCATGACGGTTTCTGCTATGCAATAGGCGCATATAGTTTAATCTGAATATCTGCAAGGGGATTTAGTGAAGTTTATGCTAAGCTTCAAAGGAAATGGAATAATCAAAGATCTGTAAACAAACCGATGATAATGGAACATCTTGGTATATTGGAAGACAATATTGTAAATTGACAAAGATCGTCGTGCGAAGATGGTTGTGGGTTTTATTCTCACTTGAGGGAATTATTATTTAATAATATTTTCATTTCTTGGAAAAAGCCCGGCGTTCAGTTCCACCACTCAACACGCAAAGTCACGAAAAATTTTGCAGAAAAACGGACTGTTTTAAAACTAGGTTCTCTCTGCCTATCCTACTGCGTACGTGATACATCGCGTGAAACTGATATAAAGTAAAAGTAAAAACCTTAAAAATATCACAAAAAATATATTTTTCCATCTTTAATAACACATAGACTTTATCAACGACATGTCACGCTAATCTCCCAAGTCACCACATGGCGGTATTCGCCAAGAAAACTGCCAGATGGCTCCATTTATTATCAGTTAGTATGTAGGATTTTCCGCCTGTACTGGAGAAAAGTAATTTGAAGATAATGCTCTGGCTGTTTCTTTATTCTACCAACGCCGGCGTCGTTTATTTCTTATCTTATACTTCAACAGGCAAAAACCATTGTTTAGTTTTGTTTTGATTGTAAAAATACTTATTTATTTAATTTTTATAATTACTGTAGGCATTGCTTTAGTAATAATAGTTGAGGCCCCCGTGGCGCAGTGGCACAAGCGTGTGATTGTAAACACGACGGTTGTAGGTTCGATTCCCACTAGGGGAAATGATTTTTTATTTAATAATATTTTCATTTCTTCGCTCTGGTAACAAAGCAAAGCGCAGTGTTGAGTTCCAACACTAATCACGCAATGCTTCGACAATTCTGCGAAGAGTAAGTAAGGAGCACGAAGTGTCTGAACACTCGGGTGTTACTACTAGGTTTTTTTTTTCTTATACAAAGTGAATTTCAAAACTAGGACACATAGCAGGATGTTCAGCTCAATGCCTATAACATATTGCCTTCAAAACTTAACTATCCTTCAAATTAAATTAGCTTCACGCTGTATCCCGCGTACAGCAGGGTAGGCAGAGGGAACGTAGTGTTAAGACACTCCGTTCCCCACTTTCTGCCGAATTATGGAGGCATTGCGTGTTGAGTGGCAGAACGCCGCGTTTTACCTCGACACCAGAGCGGAGAAATGGAAATATAAATTTAAGTAAATATTACATCTCCTCGAGTGGGGATCGAACCCACAACCAATAGATTACAGTCACACCCTGTGCCACTGCGCCACGACTGGCCTCAACTACCTTCAATAGAGCAAATTACATATGTTCCCTCAAGAGAGCGCTTCCCTGATATAGAAGATGTCAAGTCAAATACATACTAGCTGTGGTCCTTGGAAGTAGAATACAATAATTGCAGTTGGATTCTTAGTAATACAGTACAACTCATGTATCTTAATTCAATATCGATTTTAGCTACGTTTACAGATATCTAAGATTTATTTGCTCGTATGCTACGTAAAGAGCCTAATACAAATACCATCTATTAGGATATTATGTAACAAACTGAACTTTTAATTCTTCTTTTGTGTATAGGGGTATGTTAAAATATAAAAAAAGTCATAATCATAAAAAACAAAAGAAAAAAAGAACAGAAAATGGCACTGAACACCAATGTCCGTGGAAAAACACCACTTGGCATTTGTATTTTTTTTTCATTATTTAATAACAAAAAAAAAACAAATACCAAAAGAATACAACAGAGAACTGAGTGTTTTCACTCTAGATTCCCTCTGCCTTGTATGCTATACGGAAAAGTTGCGTGAATGTGCAAGAAGAAATTAAAGCCGGGTGGTTGTGGATTCGACTTCCACACGGCGTAATGAATTATTATTTCATATTTTTATTTCTTTGCTCTGGTAACAAAGCAAAGTGCGACGATGACTTCCGCCACTCAACACGCAATGCCCCGAAAATTCGGCAGAAAGTGGAGATCGGCGTGTCTTAATATTAAGTTTCCTCTGCCTAGCCTGCTACATGCGGAATACAGCGTAAAGCTGAAAAAAAAATATAAACGGAGAGTAAGAAAAGAAAAATGAAATATAACTTTTTATACTGTTTTTTTTTCACTAGCATCCACATCATCTGAAATGTACGCGCGTTCGTCCCGCAACGCTGTCGGCGCACTCGACGGTCGTGGGTTGGTAGCTGTGATCAAGCGGCAAGTACCATTGGCCGGACAGTTGGACCACGAGCTCGCGTGGGGCCAGGGCTGGGGATGGGTCACTTTGCCCAATGGTGTATGGAGTGGACGTATGTGTTTCTATTTTCGTTTTTTTTTTCTACTTGTCTCATATTGAACTACGTTAATTAGTGAAATAAAAAGTATTAAAAATAAATAAATTTGATTTAAGTAATAATCATTGAAATTTATACATATATTACATCTATAAATTTCCTTACGTAAACGAAGTGCTAATTCACAAATTGCTGTTATACAATTTAAAAAAAAGAATAGCAATTATAATATATATATATATATATATATATATATATATGTATAAACAAAATATATATATATTTTACTCATAATTTTTACAGGCCTCACTTGGTCCCAAGAAGGTGATGATTTCGCCCTCCACGCGATGCCCATCATGCACCACACCAACGTCTCCCAAGCTTGTTCCATGCTTGATGGCGTCACGGCTTACGAGGCCTCCGCCTACGAACAGGCTCTCGCGGAATATGACGACACTGCCGCTACATCTGACGACTGGGACTTTGGAGTTGACTGTGGAGACTTCATGATGTAAACAAAAATATACATCAATACGGATTGGAAACTAATAATAAAAAAAAAATCAATTATTCACAGAGAAAAAAATAAGCAGATTTCAATAAATTTCTCTTCCAATCCACTTGACAGGTCAATTTTTATTCTGTCACAATAATCGAATCGAATGTAATATTTACGCCACATTACTCATTGCTCAATATATTAGATAAAGACAGTGCTGGTCACGAAGGGATTTGTATGTGCCAATTAAAATATATCCAAAGTACTGCGAAGTATCTTATGAATTTTATATTACTTCAGATTGTGAAACAGAAAAAGAGAGAGAGAGAGAGAGAGAGAGAGAGAAAGTAAAAAGAGTATTCTATCGAATCGTACCAGTAATAGTTGCATGCTCTATAGATGTATACGTGTTTGTCATAGAAAAGATGTGTGTAGCCATAAATACATTAGTATCTTGTCTTTACTCTATGGCCTATAACACTTAGAACATGTTCAATTTTAGACATAGACTTCTTAAGCACGTTGATAGTTCACAAATTGGATACTTAAGACCACCCCTGACCCTCCCCACTGCTATTTCGTTCGTATTATATATATTTATATAATATATTGTGAAAATATTTTTACAGATTTATAAGATTTTTATCCGTAAACGTATTACTTTTTAGCCCTTTAAAGTTATTCGAAATTTTTTGAAAAATTTTAACGTGTACGAATGCAGGGTAATGTTTCGTATTCTACACAATATAACATAGTGATGTGACACTAACACTATGGAACCGCACAAAGTAAAATAAAATGAGTAACCGTTTTTACTTTCAAATAAATTATATAGTGATAAGTGAAATTCGCTTTGACCCCATGACACCAAATGCCATTGAGAAATAATAATAACCCATATAATATTATTAGAGTATTCTAAATGTAAGTAAATTGACTTGGTGTTAGTATGTAGACTTTGGTCGGTAGAATATTTTGAATACCCACTAATAATGGAGCCTATTGAATGACGAACAAAAATTGGAATTTGTGGTTTGAATAACTAAAACTAAATATTTAAAACCGAATTTTACACAAAAATGGCCTTAAACAGTTAAATAAATTGATCAACATCAACAATGTTGCTATACAAAATAGGCTCCAGAGCAGTACGTTGATATGCGTCTGCGCAATTAGTTACGGTATTAGTAAAATTATTATGGAAATTATAATTATATCTAGACGCTATAAAATCTTCCGACCTACCCAAAGACTGCCTAACTTTATTTACCTGATACCTGTGGTGTGTAAAATCTTAGGCACGATCCGCAATCGTAACCCTGGTCCTGCGGCTCGTTGCATTACAAGATATCAAAATTAAAAAATTATACATATTCCAAGAGACGCGGGTTCAAATTCCGCTTTTAATTTCGTTTTTAAAAAGTACGAAACATGTATTGTATATTTGAATAAACAATATTCTAAATGGACTCATCGATATTACTTTATTTAAGTCAGATATTTTTTGATTTTAAATTACTCTTATTGGTCTACAGAATGTATTTATTAACTTATCGAATGTCTTATATAATAAATAATCTTTCCATCACTAAAATCACAAAACAAAGCAAATATATAAATAAATTCTAACCATTTTAAGGATACAATAGAGATGGTAACCTCAGCTGACAGTGATACTGATGACACAGATTATTAATTGTTTTTCAAAATATTAAAAAAAGCCTGTAAAAGAGAACTATAAAAAAAATAAAGAAAAATATAAAGAAATCTTGTAATGCAACTATAGATTTAGTAGCAATTGATATAATTACGAGTATGTCTGTAGGTAAATTACATGTTTTTAAATTAGTGACGTGAAACCGTAAAATTTCCAGCATGTGTTCCTTAAAAGAAATCAAAGTTAAAATGTTTTTAACCGAAGCGTCGTATTTTTGAATCGTTCACAGTTAACACAAGTACGATTTTTACAAAACAACATAATATATGTAATATAGTATATTAATATTGTTTAATTGAATTATTGTATATTAATAGTGATATTTCTTCGTTTTTATAAATTTTTTACCTTTAATATGTAATTAGGCAGCAATAAATTGTGACGCTGGTTTCGTCGAAATAGATATTTTTGTAATCTGCACTTGTCGAATTGTCTTGCAAACTGTTTTTAAGAGTTATTTGGTTTATATATTAGCTTAAGATTTGATTTTGTATAGCTTTAAACAATTTGATTATTATTATTTTGTTTCACGCTGTATCCTGCACATAGCATATTAGGCAGAGGTAACCTGGGAACGTAGTATTAAGGCAATCTATTCCCATTAAAACACTTCCGTTCCCTACTTTCCGCCGATTTCTGAAGTAATTGCGATTTGAGTGACGGAACTCTACGACGTGCTTTAATAATACTTTAATTACCACAGCGAAGAAATGAAAATATATTTTTTTATTTCCTCGAGTGGGAATTGAAGCCACAACCAGTCGCAATTTATAATTATGTTATCAATTACAATAGAATAAAAATAATCAATGTTTTATTATACTTCTATATGTGTAACGTCAGTTTTCAGTTCTAATAAAAAACACCTTAATTAAATAATTCTTAATTCTTTATTGTGTAGATGTAAGAAGAGTGTTGCCAGTGATTCAAACATCGATGCATTTAGCAAATATCCAATAGACCTATGCGTATACGCTGCGATTTCTTTAAAAATTGACTCGAAAAACTTCTTTTTTTTTAATAATATATTGATATTATAATATATAATATATATTTTTTTATATTTCTTTTATAATAGATAATAGTAATGATCGAATGAATACATTTGAAAAAGGAAAGAAAATTTTGCAATTTTATTTTAAAACTTTTACTTCGCCCATTGTGACTATGAGTTTTAATTGGTATTAAAATTCATTATAAAATTTCCTTTTTAAATTTATAAGATTTTTATATTTTCATAAAACATAAATATGTCGGCCTAAGGAATTCAAAATCGCAGCGGATGCAAATTAAGAAAATAATGACAAATAAGAATGTAGACGTGGTAGGAGGTGTGTTCGACACAATAGATAAACGTTCGCAATAAACTGAATGTTTGTATGTAATTTTTGTAAAATAAACACCGTTAAGGTAAAACATGTGTTTCATTTTTCTCTCTTTTTACTTTTTTTTTTATTGACTATAATCAAAATTGTTGAATTAAATTTAAAGTGACTTGAGTAGTCTTATAGTAAAAGATCTTAAAAATTATATGATATATAGATAAACCAAAAAATATTTGTGGTTTATGTACAATCATTTAGATATAAACTTCACCCCTTCTCGCTTGCTTGACTCGCTGCCATGAATAAAAACTCTTTGAAGGACGCTACACTAAAAAAATACACTGCTGCTAAATTATAGCATAACAAAAAAAATATTTTAATAATAAAATATCTTTTGTGAAAGTTTCCAGTCAACTTTAACTGTCTTAACTGCATTAACAATTCTTTTTTTATTTTTGTCTGGTCACTATCACTTTGATACCAATTTGTTTCGATCTATTTTAAGATTAAAAAAATATATATTACTGCAATGCTTATTCTGAATAAAAAATCTTTTGAAACCTTATGAGATAGTTTAAAAATTGCATACATTTTAAAAATGAATGTCAACTAAAAAAATTGTCATAAAAATTTTCATTTTCTTGCTTTCACATGATATAATTACAATTTAAAAACCTAACCAAACTTTCATCAAACTATCCTTGAAGTGTACCATTTCCAATATTAATTTTTAATAAGAAAAACCGACTTCAAGCTACGAACTAAAAAGTAAATAATAATTTTATTAAAATAAAATGTACTTTGATTTTGATAAGCAAAAATAATTAAAACAAGATTTTATAATTTTGAAGTCGGTGTCAAGCTAATACTACAACAACTTTATTACAATATCCAATTACTAAGCCTGTTTCTTTTACATGGCACCGACTTCAAGATTGTAGAATCTTTTTTAAATTATTTTTGTTTAGCAAAACAAAAGTACGTTTTACTTTATGAAAATTATTTTTTACTTTTTAGTTCGTAGTTTATAGTTGTTTTTTTTGTTAATAATAATTTTTGTGCATACTAACATTTTTGGCGTATTTTTTTTTTTTTGACAAGATCATACATAAAAAATATTCGGGCAAATTGGGAACCTCTCCCTTTTTTGAAATCGGTTGAAAAGAAATACAACGATGAGGAATCTCACCTCTGTCATCAATTTTAACATTGTTTTTATTTGTAACTATTACAGCATAATTATATTTTTTACAGAAAAAGACAACCTTTTTTGATTTCATCCGCATCCCATAATCAGAACCTGCCCAAATTTTCACCAAACTATCCTTGGAGTGTATCCTTCGAAATCAAAAAGAATCAGAAATCGGTTAGTGTATATTGCGTTAGTCGTCCATTTGTCGCGCACATACTTAATGTAATTTAAGAATTATGTGATTTTCTCATAGATACCATTGTCACAAATGGACTAAAAAATTGGGACCACACAGGAAGCACTAGCTTTCAAATAAAAATAAATCATGAAAATCGGTTCTCCCATTCAAAAGTGCTGAGGTATTATTACCTTACATTAAAAAATACAGTCGAATTGATAACCTCCTAACCCTTACGGAAGTCGCTCAAAAATGCGACGTTGAGTTCTGCTTTTTAACACGCAGTGCCTCGAATTAAAAAAATATTATTCCACTTTTTGACTTTCTGAATCTGACATTCTTTCCAGACTTCATAGTCTGGACCTTCCACACCTTAGCATAAGTTACTTTTCATCTGCCTTGCTAGAAAAAAAAAACTAATTACATAACACATATTAATTAATTCATGTCTCTGAAAACATGAAAATCTTATTTTTTTTACTTGTAACATAGATAAAAATAAGTTACTCAAACAAATTACCCCACTCTACGTTTTTTGACTATTTAAAAGATACTAAGACTGAGTCATGGAATTGAACCAATTTTAAAATAAAAAATATTTCTTCAAATGGGAATCACATTCACCAATATTTCATCTACAGTCAAACATTTTATGAAATATAAATTAGGTATTTTTTGTATCTTTAAGCTGCATCCCGCTTACAAATAGACGGAGAAAATCTAAAAATGTACATAACTCATTCTACCGGAAGATAAACGAACACACAACAATCAGCATTACAATCAGACAATGTGTTGCTGCGCCACAAATTCATTTAAATTTCTTGTATATTCCACTTGGAGACTCTACAATTGCGAAACTCAAATTTATCAAAGCTTATCAAATCAAATATCAAAATGTAAAAGTACCACCCTGTTTACATTTGACAGACGATCTATATAGATATCAGTACAAATGTATAAAACATTGCAGCATCCGCGATGCAGACGCCACTGCAGATGTTTTACATTATGCACTTGAATGCTATACCTATTGCGACGCAGTATTGATCTTTGTGATCTCCTGTAAATCTTTATACTATTAAATTATATTTATTTAAAAGCTAAATCAATGTTAATCTTAGATTATGTATCAACACAAGAAATATCGATTGATTAATGAAGCAGATTCTATTTAATTTAGCATAACTTAGTGAAAATTATCCTTTCCATTATAATATGAATGGGGCGTTGCAATTTGCAAAAGGATTACTCACAGCGCAGCCATGCACTGTTGAGACCGCCATCTCGCGGACACACAGCCAAGCCGCAGTCGCTTGGCGACCGAAGCTTGTTTAATCGGTGGGCCGAACTCATTCATACCGGCTGTATGACTTTAAACATTAGCCTATAATAATAACGCGCTATTTTTTAAAACGCACGTTCCATTTTCAAAATCATTACCGCGGTAAAATTGATGTAATTGTCAAATTTATGTGTCAAATTTTGTGAATTAGTTATGTGTAAATCGCGTGTATTTATATATTATTTTATTTGAATGTTTATATTTTTATTTATATAATATAATCGTGTCTTCCGTTAAGTGATAATATAATCTAATTGAGTAATATTTTGTACACAATGGAAAAGGGTGGTGGCTCTAGACTTCTTCAAATGCAGGTGAGGAACAAGTAAATAAACTTTAAACTAAAATGTAACCATTTTTTATGTTTACTAATGAACAAGATTTTTTGTATTATTTGTTTGCATAATAATAATGAAATCAAAATATAAATATAATTGAATTCGTTTGTTTGTAAAAAAAATTGCTTGGTATATTGATATTGATATGTATGTATTTTTTCACTATGTATAGTTTCAACACTTTTATAAATTCTAATAAGAAAGAAAATATTGAACCCTTCTCTTATTCAACTAAATATAGAAATATTCAACATAGATATGAAAAAAAGGATATTTCTACATAAATTCTCTTAGTTTATTACTTCAGTTTATGTTTAATGAATTAATTAATATGGAGTATATTCTATCTAAGCTTATATACATTATACATTTTATTTCATATTCAGCAAGCACCTGCATTAACCTGTTATCTAAACATAACTTCGCAAACATATCGGTCAACTTCTAAGCCGGTTCTGCGATAAATTGTAGCCATTTCCTTTCGTACATCCAAATCTAGGCGTGCTATTTGTAAATACATTGTACAATAGGAAACTAAGTATACCAATTATAGATTCTAATTTAAATTGAGAAACCAATCAACATCGTTCTTACAATTTTTTCTATATTAAAAGCAAATTAATTAATAATATTGAGGCCAGTCGTTACAAGCTTGCGACTGTAACTACTGACTGTGAAAACACGACAGGTTGTGGGTTCGATTTCCACTAGACGAAATGAAATATTTAACGTTTTCATTTTTTCGCACTGGTAACGATGCAAATCGCGGTGTTATGTTCCGCCACTCAAGATGATTGCATCTTCTTCTTCTTGCCTTCAGAATCCGACGGAAAATAGTCTCCGGACGGAAAATAGAAAAGGTACTCCGTTTCCATTAAGACACTTCAGTTCTCCACTGAAGTGTTTTGATGGAAACGGAGTATCTTAGCATTCGATTCCCAAGTATCCTCTGCATGCGTTAATAAGTACGGGATATAAAGTAAAGTTAAAAAAATATAAAAATTGTTAAAATTAAATATTCATTATCAAATTACCTCATTTCAATATTTATATTCGCTTAAAAATAAATAATAATGTTATATATAAAATTTGCATTAAGCTTATAAGACAACGCTGTTCACTTTGGTTTTAAACAATTTATTATATACTTATTATATAAATACTTATTTAGAAAACGTATAAAATTTTTAACGTTGCGGGATTTGAACCTGCGCCTCTTGGACACCGTCCAAGCGCTCTACCACCAAGCCATACGTTCTCAAAATTTAAACAAATACGTTTTTATACGTTTTCTAAATATATTTTTCTTTCATAGGTGTGGAATAACACTTTAAAAAACGTTTAATAAAATATAATATAAACCCATAACTTTGCTAACCGGATGAGCTCTTCCCTCCTAATGTGTTTATTATTACCACACATTTCTGATATACTTGTCCCCTCTGTTTAACACATTGTGAATATTTGTAATAATAATGTATAATAATATAGTAATAAACAACTGTTTATTTCTCATAATTAATAATAATCCCTATTAAAATTATATTAAGAAATATATTTGAACGCTCAAAACATCCTTATTTGATATTGCCTTATTATGCGCCGTCCTGTGAATCATCGACGGACGTTTTTTTGAAACGATCCGACTGTTCGCGTCTTAATATTATTTAACTTATCTCGCTTTTACTCATGATTTATTCATAAGCACAAGAGAGATGCTATTATCGTTTCATCTTTCGCTGGATGTGAACCTTGACCTCTACAATTTAAACTATTATTACATTCAGTCAACGGAACGGCGACGGTTAGTTGTTGACGTCAATTATATTGGTTTTATATCCATTTATATGTAGAGAACTCTAAAAATAGATGAAGATGGTAATGTCTTGAACATGCTAGGAATTTAATATTGATGTTAGTTTGATCAGTTTTATACATAAAAGAGACATTAGTCACGAAGTAACATATTGGCGTCAGAAAGGTTAAGTTACGTTTATGATGATGACTTGATGATTGGAGCCAGTCGTGACGCAGGGGCTCAAAGTTTTTACCGTAGAATCGATTGGTTGTGGGTTCGATCTCCGCTCGTCGAAATTAAATATTTATTTGAATTTATATTTCTATTTCTTCGCTCTGGTGTCGAGGCTAAGTGCGACATTGAGAACCGCCACTCAATATGCAATGCCTCCAGAATCCAGTAGAAGATGGGGAACGGAGTGTCTTACCACTAGGTTCCTTCTGCCTACCCTGCTGTGTGCGGGCGTGAAGCAGCTGAGTTTTAAGACAGTGCATTCCCCATTTTTCGATCAATTTTTGAGACAATACGTATTGTTGTGTTGCTTGTATGTTTTTTAATCGAGTTATATTTTCACTTAATTCCCAAATAACTACGTTTACGTTGTTAAATTGATATATTAAATTGCCGATTATAATATTAAAACACGAAATATTTTTTAAAGTAACTTAACTTACTTTCAAAGTAGACGCCAGCCTGTCCTGGTCCTTAAGCATGTGATTCTAAGCGCGCCATAGATTATAGTTTCGATTCCCACTTGAAGAAATGAAATATTTAATATTTTCATTTCCTCGCTCTGGTACAAAAGGCAAAACGCGGCGTTGAGTTCCGAAACTCATAACGCAATACCTTTAGAAATCGACGGAAAGCGGGGAACTGAAGTGTCTTAATGCGAGCGGTGTATCCTAGCACTTGGTTTACCGGTACCCTCTGCCTATCATGCAAGAATATTAAAGATTGCTTATAAGATTCATCATTTTTTTTTTATTTATTCATTTTATATTTATAATATATTAATAAATAAAAGTTACAGGTATTCCAAAAGGAATTTTAACAAGGTTTATGCTTTGTACTATTTTCACCAAACTAAACCTACAATATTAAGGTTAAAATTAATTGCAATTAACTAATTGAGTTAGCGTCCATTATACAACCACATAATGCGGACTTTAGTGACTATCCAAAAGATATGTATGTGTCATCACACCTCGTCCTACTTTATACGATCGATACTTTGACAAATACCCTAAAAGCGAATGTAATTTAGGTCACATCGATATATTAACACTATGCCAGCGTAGCTTAGCTGCGTCTATCAGCTTCAAGCTGTGTCCCGCACACGGCAGGATAGGCAGAGGGAACCTAGTGTTAAGACACTCCATTCCCCATTTTCCGCCGAATAAAGGACACTAAATTGTAGGTTTTGGCTTATAACTTTTTTAATTATTTTGATAACTTTTTTAAATTATTTTTATTTAAACATGGCAATGTCTATGATAAAAGAAACAAATTGATATATATATACTACTCCGTTCTTTACTCACTACGTAATTTTAGGGCGGTGTGGAATAGGATTACAGCCTGACAGTTATGAGTTTGATTCCTATTAAAGGGAAAAGATTATTTTCATTTCCTCGCTTTGGTATCGAGACAAAAGCGCGGCGTTGAGTTCCGCAACTCAACGGGGAACGGTCTATCTTAATACCAAGTTACCTCTACATACCCTCCCTGCAATATGCGGAATACAGCGTGAAGCTAAGAAAAATAGAGACAATGTTAAAATTTTTACGTTCAGTCCCGCATTTTATCCCTCTTCGCTTACCACCAGAAATTTCTTAGTTAGTTAATGTAAATATATGTATGTATATGTATGTATATGACGACTTAATAAATAACTTCACGCTGCATCCCGCACACAGCAGGGTAGACAGAGGGAACCTAGTGTTAAGACACTCCGTTCCCCACTTTCCGCCGAGTTTTGGAGGCAATGCGTGATTAGTGGCGGAACTCAACGCCGCGCTTTTCCTCGACACCAGAGCGAAAAAATGAAAATATAAATGGGGATCGAACCCACAACCAGTCGATTTTACAGTCACACTTTGTGCCCCTGCCCTACGACTGGCCTCATTTATTTAATTTAATTTTTAATAAATAACTTAATAAAAATGTTATAAAAATCTTAAGTAATTTAATGAACTTAAGTAATTTTATGTTTCGCGTTCTACGAACGTATGTGACAACATATTCAACCTTTAAGGGTGAAGTAACATACCTGTTGATATTAACTTACGAGTCGGGCTCGTAACCTCATTATCGAACTTTCGTATTGTGGCTTGATAGCAATTTAAGTTAATTTTTTTTTAATCAAATTAAATCAGCTTTACGCTGTATCCCGCATACAACAGGGTAGGCAGAGGAAACCTAGCGTTAAGACACTCCGTTCCCCACTTTCTGCCGAATTCTGGAGGCATTGCGTGTTGAGTGGCAGAATTCACCGCCGCGCTTTTGTCTCGACACCAGAGCGAAGAAATGGAAATATAAATTTAAGTAAATATTTCATCTCCTCGAGTGGGGATCGAACCCACAACCAGTTGGTTTTACAGTCACACTTTGTGCCCCTGCGCCACGACTGGCCTCAATAATTTTTTTTTTTAATTCTAATTTTTTTTTTTAAATTCTTTTGAATTTGGGTTACTGTAAGTTGTTATTTAGTTAGTATTTTTATACATAAAAATATAATATTAGTTTTGTAGAAGTTCTGGTTTATTAGTGGGTAATATATTAAAATAAATAGAATTTTATAAGAACAATTGATTTTCGATCTTTTTATTAAGAATGTAACATTGCATACGAGTACATATGATATGATATATATACAGAGAATGCCTGTTTTGTGCTACTAACAAAATAACAACCATAAGTAAAATTGTATTTATGTACACATATATTATGTGTGTTCAGACACTTCGTTCCCATTAAGACACTTTCATTCCCCACTTCCCGCTGAATTCTAGAAGCACGCTTTGCCTCTTTATAAAAAATATTAAATATTTTATCTCCCCGAGTGGGAATCGAACCCACAACCTTTCTCGTTTATATGTGTTCTTGACATATTGATTAATGTAATACAAAAAATATAATCAAATGAGGCCAGTCGTGGTGCAGAAGCGCAAAGTGTGATTGTAAAATCGACTGGTTGTGGGTTCGATATCCACTCGAGAAAATGAGATATTTATTTACATTTATATTTTCATTTCTTCGCTCTGGTGTCGAGGCAAAGCGAGGCATTAAGTTCCGCCATTCAACACGCAATGCCTCCATAACGGGGCGAAAAGTGGGGAACGGAGTGTCTTAACACTAAGTTCCCTCTGCCTACACTGCTGTGTGCGGGATACAGCGTGAAGCTGAAAAAAAATGTAATGAAGTTAAATATAATCTACATAGGTAATGTTTCTGATCATACGCAATGTTTATGGATTGTAATTCCACTCGTGTCTATATTCATTTACTTATTTGATACGCGAAATATCTGTGTTAAGGTATTCCGTTCACATTAAGCAACTTCCGTTCCCCTATTTACTTTGTTTCGACACCAGAACTAAAAAATAAAAATATTAAATACATAATTGCCTCGAATGGAAATCGACCCCACAACCTGTCGCGTTCACAGTCACACACATGTGCCCCTACGCCATTGGCTGACTGGATATATAATATTCTAATAGACAGTAAATATTTATTAAAGTAATAGTGAACGAAGGACGAAAAGAACATAGTGATTTACCACTAATTTTTGACGCTTCTTACTCTCTATCTGCCCTAAAGCATGAAGACAACGAGAAAAATAAAAAAAACTATTTTTTTTCCATAATATTTATTAGATATATATAAGCAAAATATATGGCTATAAGACATCATTGTTATATGGCCAATTAACCAATGGAGGTATTCAACGCCAATATCACTATCGATTTGTCGTGGGACCGACAATGTGTGCCGTTTATAATATATCGCGAACAATACTCACGCTATCTGCATATGATTCTCATCATATACTACTGTATTTGTATAGGTTTGAAAAATTATAAATAATTATAATATATAATTACATTCCTTCAGTTTGTTGTCTGTCGTCCTTTTATCTTATTTAGTTTTTAGATTTTATATTAAAATTTGGACTAATCTGTATGAATGAACAACTTACTTATTTAGGTTCCCGCATTATCCCTAGCGGGGTAATTAGACAGAACGGAGCGCCAAGCGCTACGGTCTCTACATACATTTTTCGTCTCGTCCACTGTCATCAACCTCTACATTGCCTCCGGAGGGGTTAATGCTTTTTACGTGACCTTCCTCCAGTATCTTTGATACTGTATTTTTGAAGGTCAACTAAGTTCTCTCCCTTACTCTCCTGCCACTCCATCATAAATCTTTTTTTTACCATTTTCTTTCATCACTCATTTGTTCGACGTGCCCAAACCAGCTGAGCGATCTCTTCATTGCGTATTTTATTATCTATATAATTCCCAGACTAGGGTGTGTTTTATTTTAGCCTAGCTTTATTTTTTTTAAGATTTATTAAAGAAATTATAACATTTCTGTAGTATGAAAACAATTAATAAATTTTATAATAAGAATAATCTTTTTTATACTAATTAAATCTATTCATTATTCTTGAGGCCAGTCTTGGTGCAAGCACAACTCACACAGTCATACGGACTGTGAACGTGGCAGGTTGTGGATTCGATTCTCACTCGAAGAAAAGGCAAAGCACGGCGTTGAGTTCCGCCACTCAACACGCAATGCTGAAAGTCGGTGGTAAATGAGGATCGGAGTATCTTAACACTAGGTTCCCTCTGCCTACCCTGCTATATGCTGGATAAAACATTTAGCTAAAAATATCTATCTATTAACTTTACATTGTTAGATTAAAATATATATTTTTTTAAATCATTATCATTAAAAGAGTCACGTACTCATAAATCACAGAGCTTTGTTTAAACGAATTCGATAACCTTTTTGGGACGATAATAAAAAAAATGACTGGCGTCGGCCTTAATACTGAATATGTCAACCGCGGTGGGAGTACGAGATCGGCTCAGCGATAACCATTTTCAGAATTGCAATACAGCCCACGTGTGCAGCCTTCATAATATTAGGAAGTATTTATTATTATTATGTCATTCATATATATCATGTATATGAATATATGACAAAAAACCAGTCAAATACGAGCCGGACTCGCGGACCGAGGGTTCCGTACCAATTTCCCGATTGTATGCCAACGGGAAGTTCGGCTTAGAAAAGTTGACTAAACAAAAATTTACGGAAACACAAACACACAGAAAATGAATGTATACGGCATTCATTTTTTCCGAAAGAACTACGATTTGTGATTATTTTTTTCTATGAAATATCAATAAGTTTATTTTTTTCAAATTTTTCCTTTATCTTTATTGTCAATCCTCAATTCGTGTCGAATTTCATATTCGTAGGTCCACGGAAGTGCTCTATAGGATTTGATTACGCGGCGTATTTCATACAAAATTAAGCAAAATCGTCGCAAATGCTTTTAATTGCGTTGACTTAAAAGTTTTTTTTTCTGTGCTTTAAAGTTACCATAAACTAAAAATATATAATATTAACAAAAAATCCAAAAAAATATTAAACTTATCATTATCACTCATTCAATGATTATTTATTGCACAATAAAACTAGGTCTAAATAAGATTATTTATTGCTTAGAGCCATGGTGGTAACGCTAACGTAATTAAAATTATCTTATCTAGAAGTACCATCGTTATTTTATTATCTGTATGAACTTAATGAAATAATAAGCAAAGGTGATGAATTTTTTACTATGAATATATTTTATTTAGCTTCACGCTTTACCCGAGATATAATGACGCTTCAGTTGCCCTCTTTTCGCCGAATTCTGGAGGCGTAGCTTAACGCCGCGCTTTGCTCCGAGGACGAGGAAATTAAAATGTTAAATATTTCATTTCCTGGATTGGGAATCGAAAACACAACCTGTCGCGCTTACAGTCACACGGTTGTGCCCCTGCGCCACGACTGGCCTGTAAATATATGTATTTGCATATATAAATATCTATCGATGCGCATTGTGCATTCAAAATATACAAGCAAAAATTGTTATTGGGGCTCTTTATTAATCTAATAGAACCCAAAACAATGATTTTGAAAATTTTTGACTGTTTGTATGTGTTTGCTTGTGCGTTAGTGACTTCTTAACCCATTTAAATGCAGTTTTCACTTTAGGGTTCTGGCAATCTTCATTTAACACATCTTGTTTGTTTTATTTCAATCGGTTCACAAATAATAAAGTCATGTCAATATAAAGAGTTGCATGCTACAATATTGCTAAAATTTTTTTTTTTTTTTATTGAATTGGCTAAAATATTTACTATCAATGTATGGATATTGTCGTTAAAATAAAATGATAATGTTATTATTAGATCACGAAAGTAATTGAGATAAGAAAATAACAAATTATTTTGTACAAGCTGGCGAAGCCACGGAGGTTCCACTAGTATCAAATACGGCAGTCCTGTTTTGATTATATTAAATTAAAAATTAAATTAAATCAGCTACACGCTGTATCCCGCACACAGCAGGGTAGGCAGAGGAACCTAGTGTTAAAACACTCCGTTCCCGACTTTCCGCCGAGTTCTGGAGGCGTTGCGTGTTGAGTAGCGGAACTCAACGCCGCATTTTGTCTCGACACCAGAGCGAAGAAATGAAAATATAAGTAAATATTTCATTTCCTCGTGTGGGGATCGAACCCACAACCAGTCGATTTTACAGTCTCACTTTGTGCCTCTGCGCTACGACTGGCCTCCTGACTGATTATATTAAATGCTCTCGATCACTAAAACTCGTAAGCTCGCTATTCCAAGAACATATAACTAGCTATCAGTGTTGCACCAGCTTTACTCGCTATTCTCATTACGGTTAATTGAAGAATGCATTGCACTTGAGTCAACAGACGCGGTACCCGTTTACTATATTATGTATGTATGTATGTAGGTCTTTGTGCTTTTGTTTTATATTGGAACATGTGGTATTGGTTATACTTTGAAAGTGATTGATTTTTTTTGAAGTTTTAGAAGTTGTTTAAGCTTTTTGTGCTTAGAGCTTTAGTTTTAAAAACCGAAATTTGTTTCGGTTTAATAGATTATTCAAATTATTGTGAAAATTTGTTTGAAACAAATTTTAACAGGGAACGTAATTATAACGAAATTTGATATTTACAAAATAAAAAAATGACGTTTCATTTTATTATATTTTAATTTTTCAATAGGAACAAAACTTATGTATTAATTTTCTGTGAATTGCTGGTGCTGCTACTTCATGCTGTCACACATAGCGGGACACTTTTTGTGTAGTAAAAAATGTAGAGCTACACTATTGTCAAGACTAAACACTCCTTTTTTTTCCATCTTCACCTTTTGTTGGCAGAATGTACCTAGTATTAAATCACTCTCCTCTGAACTTTCTGTCCTATTTTGAAGATGTTGCATGTTTATCTAAAACTTTGCAAAAACATAACAGTATAACAAAACGGAAATCAAAGTTTATTACAAAAAAAAATATATAGATTGTTACATAAATAAAATTTTTAAAAATATTTTACGTTTATTAAAAATAATTATCCAAACACAAACTGTCATTGGAACGTAGTACCTGTAATTACAATTTGTCTGTCCGTACACCGTGTCCATGGCTCCCATAATAAAATGATATTATATTACGACACAGTTGTACCATAGAATTTACGAAAGGTCGTTGGCATGCACTGTGGATCTTGGCTTATATTCTACCGTGTTGCCTTGCCTGCTTGCCTTACTTGTTGAGGCTAATATACGCTTAAAGATACTTCTGTGTAAACAAAGATTAGTTTAATCACTTACTTTGTATAGATAGCGTTATTTCTAAATGTATTATAAATTTTGTTTTTACTATCCTATTCTTTTTTAAAATTACCAATTAAAAATGACCAGTGCGTCTCTTATAGATTTCAAGTTCTATGTCATTTTTAAAATTCGCGACATGGTCCTAGTTGCTATGGATTTTCTGTCTATTAATGCTTGCACGCACAGAAGAGATAATACGTACAGTAGCCCGGTACATAAATATTTGACTAATACCAAGCGTATGGAGGATTTTTAAAATTATCTATGTTATCGCAATCACAGCTATTCGCTTCCATTTATCACCCCACTCGATTTTAATATTATAAAATATTTTACAAAACCGAGCGAAAATAAGTAAACTCAATGAGCAATCGCATAAAATTTAATTCGAAATTTAATATCCAATTCCAAATCAAAATTAAAAATTATGTTTATATTTAATTATACTATAGTAGCTACTAATAATGTATAGTTAATGTAAAATTTTGAAATGTTTTCCTTGTACGGTGTATTAGCACCGGCGACATGAATTATTCATTAAGGAAGTGTTTACTTATATTTCAACCTCTTCTATGATCACACGAGATGTTCAAATATTAATATTATGTTAGTATAGAATTATTTTATTACGTATTATCGTCATTTTTCCGTTGTAATAGACAAAATGCGGTGTTAAATTACGCCACGCGACAAAGAGTCGAATTACTGTCCCAAACTCAGACGAGGTAAGTCGTGGCGCAGGGGCACATACTGTGACAGTAAGCGCGACTGGTTGTGAATTCGATAACCACTCGAGGCAATAAAGTATTTATTTAAACACCACTCAATACGTATTGCCTCTAGAATTCAGCGGAAAAAAGACTCTTAGACGGAGAGTTTTAACACGAGATTCCCTCTGCCAACCCTGCTGTGTGCGGGATACAGCGTGAAGCTGATTTATTTTATATAAACATGGAACATTACTTTAATGACTGGTGCAAAATTGTATAGCAGCGTGGGCAGACGCTAGGACACACGTGGGCGAACAAGGAGCTTAATAACTGGCTTTAGAGCTATATTTTAATATTCTAGAAAAGTAAATATTGTTTCATAATATTATATTTATCAAGGATTTTCTCCAAAATCAACATCAAATTTGTATTATAACTAAATTTAGGAATAAATTATGTTTATATTTTAGTATTTTATTTCTAATTTAGGCTGAGGGTACCAATCGCACTTAATATTAATATATTGTTAGAAATCGGAAGCGGGTAACGTTTTTAAAGAAACACGTTAAAAACACACATCGTCTATATGATTCTAAACTATTTTAACTATTTTGAAAGAGATACTATGTAATTGCAATAAGTGATATGTATCACCTACTAACAATACTTAGGGTAGATTTAGGTGGAAAATAACTATAAAAGCAGTGGAATTGTGTCAATCGGGGGCCACTTGCTGGTGAGTGACGGCCTCTATTGGAAGGAAACTAGTGTGAAGTATTGTTAGTAGGTGATACATATCACTTATTGCAATTACATAGTATCTGTTTCAAAATATTTTAGAATCTTATAGACGATGTGTGTTTTTAACGTGTTTCTTTAAAAACGTTACCCGCTTCCGATTTCTAACAATATATATATTTTTAACTTAAACCTGCTTTATGCGGTATGACCGCATAAAGCAGGCTAGGCGAGGGAACCTAGTATTGGACACTCCGTCACCACTTCTGCCTAATTGTTAGAGTTATTGCTTGTTCAATGGCAGACGAGGAAAATAATTCATTCCTCAAGAATCAAACTCACAACCATCGGGTGTACAGTTAGGAACTGTGCCGCTGCGCCACTGTAAACAGACTAATATACTTTTTCATTAAATAAAAATATCTGATAGTGCCCTAATTTTACTTTTCTCTAGGTCCAAAAGATTTTTTTGTATTTGCATATCAGAGATGAAATCTCTATCTTCTAATTATTTAAGAGTTTAGATAGTATCGCATACATGTTCTCTAATTTCTACATAATTGTTTATAAGTATGTACCTAATAAGTAGGTAAATTATATATTACATACTTAAAAAAAACTTTATTTTCGAGGCCGGTCGTGGCGCAGAGGCACAAAGTGTGACTGTAAAATCGACTGGTAGTGGGTTCGATCCCCACTCGAAGAAGTGCAATATTTATTTACATTTATATTTTCATTTCATCGCTCTGGTGTCGAGGCAAAGCGCGGCGCTGAGTTCCACCACTCAACACGCAATGCCTCCAGAATTCGGCAGAAAGTGGGGAACGGAGTGTTAATATTAACACGGGATACAACGGGCGTGAAGATGATTTTAACTAAATGCAAAAAAATTGCAAGATTTATTTATTACTGCAAAACCAAATATGGCACAAGCGTCGACCTTACGGGACGTTCAATGAAATCAAATTAGAAACGAAAGTGTATCGTCACAGCGTCGCCATACAAGGGAACGTGTATGAGTAAGCTCGGCCCATATTTGATCTCTTATGTAGGTAGTCCAAACTAAAAAAAACTGTAGTACATTTCTATAAAATTTTACGTTTATTGAAGGTTTTTTTTGTAATATTTTTATCATATATTGTAATACTGAATTTTGCGTCATAAATAAAAGATTTTAATTCGTTAAATGGTCTAACATTTTCAATCATTTGAATGATTAAAAAAATTCCTAATCATATTTATACTTTTTTTATTTACATATTGCAATATATAAATGAAAGCGGCATCTCAAGGCATCTTAATTGTATATTTTTTTCAAACTGACATTTTATTCTGCGTAACTAGGTAGGAAAATACTTTGCGACGTCATAACGACCATGACACTCTGTTCTCCGTTTTTCGCCCGAATTCGAGACATTGCGTGTTGAGTGGCGGAACTATAAATCGCACATCACGTTATCAGAGCGGCACTAAAGAAAATTGCTTAAATATTTTCCCAAATGGGAATTGAACCATACTTAGACGCTGTTCCATTTCGCCATTTTTTTATATTCACTACTTATATTTTTTAGCTTCACATTGTTTCTCGCTCATAACAGGGTACGCAAAAGCAAAAACCTACAAACCCAGTCTTAAGACACCCCATTCGACATTAAGTTTCGACACTCCGTTCCCCACTCTCCGCCGAATTCTTGCGGAATTACGTGTTGAATTGCGGAACTCAACACCGCGCTTTGACTTTTACTAGTTATTAACATTTTCAATATAGCAAGTTGTTCAACAAATTTTATGAATGTTGAAACACTTGAGAGATATTGCCGTTTGCGTTCATCCTGTCATAATGTTGTTTAAATATGCGAGTGAAAGGCTTCAAAGTGAAAGTGTTGAACCAATGTATTTATTTTAATAAATATTTATATTTTGGTGTTAATGGTAAATATAATGTTTTTTTTTTATATTTTTTCGATTTTGTAATACAAATTATATTGAATATATTTATTCAACTATTAAAATTATAAAGTACTTTAAAAATTAATAAAATTAATATAATTACTAAGAAAAATCTTAAGCTTACAAACGATAATTGCAAGCAAAGCAAGGCCCTAAATGTAACGAAATTCCAAAATCTTATTTCGATTTAGTATGTCAGTGTTATTGAATTGGCCAACCAGGTCTACACAGGTGTACCAGGTATTTTTTTATTATTTATTTTTAAATTAATTATTTTTTTTCAAAATCGAAATTGAACTCGCATCTACCACGCTTACAATTTCCCACTTTCCGAGTATACCGTGACGATGTCCACGTTTAGTATTACAATATTGAAATTACAAGATCTATACAATCACAATAAAATAAACCAGAAAACCACAAACAACAACATCTAATTATATTATTTATAGCAGGGGTTCCCAACCTTTTTCAGCTGGCGGCGCAGTTACAAGTTTGGTATTTTTTGACGGCGCCCTAGTTATCTACCTATCGTCGTACCGCTTAAAACCTTATTTATGTTGCAAGCGCTCAGAAAGGCACCGACCGCGAATATTTTGAGATTTCAGATTTAGGAACCAACTCACGGCGCCCCTTTTTACTTTCGATGGCGCACTAGAGCGCCGCGGCGCACAGGTTGGGAACCCCTGATTTATAGTATAAAAAGTATCTTCAGCCTTATTCTCACAAACCAAAGAATTCTATTCCATTTACTCGTTTCCAATAAATCCATAATTTCCGCAAGTGTCTCGATGAACAATACAATAATAAGGTAGAAATAGCTAAGAAGGTCAAGTTAACGGTAATTTACGGTCATAAGTTATTAACGCCGTGACATTGGCACCTGTACCGTTGCCGAGATACGAGACCTGTAAACAAACAAACACTTGTATTAGATATGAAATTTCATTCAAATTTTAAAATTTCTTATTCGCTGACGTGTTCTTATTTCTGTTTATTTTAAAATATCAGAAAATAGTAGTAGGTTCTATTTATTTTGATGATGTGAATATATCTTTTGACAAATAATTAAAAGTTATGGATACTGATAGTTTATCACGTTCATTGGATAACGTGCATTGGTGGGAACCTGAACACTGGAAGACGCGTCCTAGATGCGTTTCTTCTGCAACCCTAAGAAACGCTGATCCTTTAGAGATAAGGAACGGTTGGCTTACTCTTAATAATAATAAGGTAATGTGTTCACAAAAAGTTACTATATAAAATTCGTTGTTTTGGTGAAGAGAGTGAGAAGAGAAACTTTGGCCAAAGTGAGTAAGTAGTATATGGTTAGGTTCTGGCTTGACTCTCTTCTCCTGAAAAGTGACGTAATATTTATTTAATTAGCACTCGCTTTACTCACACATCGGTGTATGTAACACTAGCTTTTTTTTAATTTTCGCTGACTTTGTCAATTTGAATCAGCTTCACGCTGAAATTTGCTTAATTTGCTTTATTTATATTTGAAGGTCTCATAGGTACATCCTCCATTTTACAATTAAGTTGCCATCATGGCGCAATGACACAGCGTAAAGGATTGCGGGTTCGATTCTCACTTGGGAGAATGAATTGTTAAATATTTTTATGTGCTCGCTGTCGTAACGGCGATGAGTTCCCCCACTCAACTCGCATTGTCTTGAAAAATTAACAGAACATGTGAAACAGAGTGACTTAACATTAACTTAACATCATGTTTCATCTTACTATCAAGATATATGCGGGATACAGCGTGAACCTAAAAACAAAAAAAAAATATTGTGTAGTGTTCATACACTATATTATATTTATATATTTTCTTTTCATATTCGTATAATATTGATTTTTATTGAAGGCTATAGACGTGTTTTGGCTTCTTTCACCACGGCGACCTATCCTTATATTAATATTTCATTACATTACGTCAATGTTCGGGTTTATAAGACATCTTACCTGTAAAATTTTGCTTATAATTTGTTTATTTAAATTCAAATTTTCTTTCTGAAATCCAGTTTTTCGCTTGTTTTACAAGGTAAGGGATGGGAGGAACAAACTGCAAATGGCACTTTTGCGGGGTAAATTAGGTGAATATCGAAGTGTTTATATAGAGTACATGAACACATTTGAGTTAAGTTCCATTTATACCGATCAGGAAAATAATATTATAAAACAATCAAATCAGCTTCACTTACTACCGAGCTACTTAACAGTTGGCTAAGACACCCCGTGCCCCACTTTCCGCCGAATTCTGGAGGCATTGCGTGTAGAGTGGCGGAACTCAACGCCGCGCTTTGCCTCGATACCAGAGCGAAGGAATGAAAATATACATTAAAATAAACATTCAGGTTCCCTCTGCCTACCCTGCAGGATAAAAAGTGAAACTAAAGAAAAAATAAACGACTTATTTACAAATACCGAATAGTCGTAAGTCACTAAGTTATGTAGTTAGTCATCCTGAGTGTTACATCACGTGCACGCGGCCTCGACTCGTGATTCAGAGACGTATATGGAGAATATGAAACGAAACGGCAAAAAAACCTTTTGTTTATATATTAGTTTTATTTTGGGCTATCATGTTTCTTTTAAAAGATTTTTAAAGTTATTTCATATTTTTGTTTAAGTTTGTGATGGGACTAGTGTATAATTTACAAGTTTATTCTTGAATGTAGAGTTTATTCAAATTCAAATTCAAATTCAAAATATTCTTTATTCAAATAAACTCGTATAAGCACTTTTGAATCGTCAAATGAACATGTAAACAAAAAAAACAAGCTACCACCGGTTCGGAAGGCAGTTCTGCT
>DWMY01000272.1:0-31549 GCA_018249775.1 Heliconius hecalesia formosus
TGTAATGGATGAGAGTTTTTATTTTATAAATTTGTATTTTTTAATATTTTTTTGTTTTGTTATTTTATTTTGCTTTATTTTTAAATTGTGTCCCTCTACAATACACAAAGGTAGGAAACCTTCGAGCCTTTCCTACTTCTGATGTTAGAAATCGGTTAAGATTTAAAAAAATAAAAATACATTTCGTCTATATGTTTCTTAATTATTCGGATTCTTAATTGTTTTCTGTTTTATTAATTTTCCGAAGAATCATTATTTTACCAAAGGATGCTGAACTTACCAAAGGATGTGTACTTACTTTCGGCGTGTACATAAGTAAGTAAGTAGTGTATTTATTTTATTTCCAGTCATTCCCAATTGAGCTTTACTTCGAGTCTAATGTAATAATTGTTTTTAATCTAATCCTTGTTGGTCTCGGAGTGATATGTTTACAATTTGACATAATTTACGAAGAATAAGATAGTTGTAGTCAGAGTAGTGAGAGTTAGAGTTATAGATCAAATACGCTTCACGCTGTATCCCGCACACAGCAGGGTAGGCAGAGGGAACCTATTGTTAAGACACACCGTTCCCCACTTTCCGCCGAGTTCTGGAGGCATTGCGTGTTGAATGGCGGAACTCAACGCCGCGCTTTGCCTCGACATTAGAGCGAAGAAATGAAAATATAAATGTAAATAAATATTTCTATTCCTCGAGTGGGAATCGAACCCACAACCAATCGATTTTACAGCCTCACTTTGTGCCACAACTGTCCTCAGTTATAGATCTAAAAAACTTAAAGGTAAATTTGATGATCTTTTCGAAATAATTTATGCATTCCAAATTGCTTTGTGTAAATTGTGCCAACATAAAAAGGTTTAAATGACAATGAAAAACAGAAACACTTCAGGTTTAAGAAAGCATCTAATATCTTTCCACACAAAAGGAATCAATCTCAAATAATTCTTCCTGAAAAACCAAAATTAAGTTGAGTTATCACAGACTTTTTAATAACCACTAGAAAAAGTGGACAGGTTAGAAAAAAATAACTTATCACTCAATTACAAAATACAAAGTTATACATATATTATCTAATTCTTCTAACCTAATCTAACTTCACGCTGCAACCCTAGCGGGGCAGTCAGAGAGAACGGAGTGCCAAACGCTACGGTCCCTGCATACCTATTTTGCCTCGACCACTGTCATCAACCTCTTCATACATGCCCTTCGGAGCTTCGCCGTCTCATTAATGGCTCTCAGCTAAGGCTCCGTTCGAACATACTTCCCAAATATCATTCACTTGTTCTATTATGTAATTATAGTGTTAAATTTGAAAGTATTTATAAAACACCTGCCTATATTTTCATTTGTTTTTATAATCGGCGTGAAACAATAAGGTAATTTATTTTAGTAAATTACTGAATTAATTAAATACGTTTCATTGCGTTAAACATTCAGTAAATTGTTTAATTTTGTAGTTGGTATGTTTAAGCAAGCTCAAAATACAATACGCAATACAAAGACCAAGATCAGGATTGGTGTAAGACCAATACTAGGAATGGCTAAGTCTTGTCTTGTTCTTGCATTTGGGCAACACTAGTAATGAGGCAAAGCGTGGCGTTGAGTTCCGCTACTCAACACACAGTGCCTCTAGAATTCGGGGGAAAGTAGGGAACGGATGTGTCTTAATGAGAACGAAGTCTCTTAACACTAGCTTCTTAGTTTATCTCTATTTACCTCTTCTCATGAAGCAAAAAACAATACTAATGATCTTTTAACTCAAGAAACGTAATAAAATATTTTATATGAAGTACAATCAATATAATTAATATATTCCTTATTATTATCATATATTACCCTTTTTTACAAGTGCGCAATGCGGGTATAGATGACCTACCTACCTACATATAGATATTATTTTCTTATTTTATTAGTAAGCCTTCATTGGAGTGTGTTGGAGTTGTAAATTCGATTTTTTTTATCAGTATCCCGCACACAGCAGGGTAGGCAAAGAGTATTGTAGTGTTCCCCACTTTCTACCAAATTCTGGAGGTATTGCGTGTTGAGCGGCAGAACTCAACGCCGCGCTTTGCCTTGACACCAGAGCGAAGAAATGGAAATATAAATTTAAGTAAATATTTCATCTCCTCAAGTGAGGATCGATCCCACAACCAGTCGGTGCCCCTGAGCCACGACTCTCAGAACGGAGTAGGTCCTCTTAGCCTACCCTGCTGTGCGCGGGATACAGCGTGAAGCTGATTTTGATAGACATTTTGATACACAGCGCGGCGTTGAATTCCGTATAAAATAAAGCTTTGTAAGATTATAACTGACGTTTAACATTATTTTATATCCCATCGCAAAAATAAATAATTTCTTATTCAAATAATCAGATTTAAATTGAAATATCATTTTTGTGAAGTATGAAAAATTTAAATTTTACCTTTGATATAATTTCAAAAGCAATATTTTAGCTAAGCGAAAGTTTAAAATTTCACTTAAATATTTTTCTCTAAAATATTAGAGATAAAAAGACCTGAAATAAACAATTTCATCTATTCTAAAGTAGTATTAAAATTAACGTTTTTACTTTTATTTTATTATTATACTAGTCAACGCTCGTCATTTTACTAGCGCGGACTTTGAGATTTGAAATTGAAAGTTCTGTTTTTTCCCGTTCCCATAGAAAACTCGGGAAATCCTCTTTTAGTCCCCCTTAACGCTCTCTGAAATACCTATGTATTATACATGCCAAATTTAAATTTTCTAAGTTAAGCAACTAAGTGGAAGAGTTTTATATATAAGAATATAGCTTGATTCAAGCTAGATAAATAGTAGTAGTTTCTGTACACTAGATGGTTGTGGTGTTGTGGTGAGGTGATGAAGCAAGACAAAGTCTATAGGAAAACAGGGTACGGCGTTAAGTTCCGCCACTTAATAAGAAAAGGCCAAGTTGAAAACGGAGTACCTGGACTACACTACACTGGACTTATTATCCCCTCAAACAAAATTCGTGTAAAAGCAGACAGTAGTTGTTATTATACTTTAATATTTAAACTATGATAACGAACAAAACATATAATATTTTTCAAGTTAACAAGAGAAAATACGATCCGCTGTTCCATTATAATTTTCTAGTGCAAACCTTCCGGCTACAGTCAGTTAAAATAAACAAATTAAATAAGGATATTTTAGTATTAACTATGAAACTCTCTAAATATCGAATATCTGCAACATTACAGTCGAAGCAATTTATATTTATACAATAATATTATTAACTTAAGAGTTTGTTTGGTTTAACACGTCTATCTCAGGAAGTATACTAATTCTAAAAATCTCTTAAATCGTTACCAGAGCGAGGAAATGAAAATATTAAATATTTAATTTTCTCGAGTGGCAATCGAACCCACAACCAGTCGCATTTACAGTCGGTATTAATTACGGCAGTAATGGCACTGTGCATTATATTGTTTCAATTACTAAGTGATGTAGAGTTAGATATTTTAATAGATTGTATGGTTTCCTTAATTATTGTAACATATTTTATAAATTATTAAAGGTCCTCGTCTCTTACGGAGTAGCTGTCCTGTCGATACAGTTCTAAAGTATAAGTGTTGATTGCTATATAACAAACATTGTAAAGATTGTAGTAAAAATAAATTATGATTGATTTATGTATTTTTAAACATTTTTAAAGTGTTATTCCACACTTAGGAAAGATAAATACTTATTTAGAAAACGTATAAAAATCGAACGTAGCGGGACTCAAACCCGCGCCCCATGGAAACCGACCAGGCGCTCTGACCGCTAAGCCATACGTTCTCATCGAGCTACGTCGAAATTTTTATACGCTTTCTAAATAAGTATTTTTCTTTCTTAAGTGTGGAATACCACTTTAAAAATATTTAAAAATATTAAAAAAATAGTATTCTCTCTTGCCAAACGATAATTCTTAATTATCTTTGGGTAGCGGAAATTTGTAAAAATCTCCCTACAGAGACACTAACAACATAAATAAGTTGTAACAAGCGTATAAGAATTTCGACGTAGCTTGGCGAGAACGCATGGCTTAGTGGTAAGAGCGCCTGGTCGGTTTCCAAGAGGCGCGGGTTCGAGTCCCGCTACGTTCAAATTTTTATACGTTTTCTAAATAAGTATGATTTATGTATTTATTTCCCTCCGTCCAATATGTAGAAGATAACAGTGTGGATGTCCTCTACCGGGTATTGAACTCTATACCATAGTGTATACAATCCTGACTAACAGAGCCACAGTGTCAGTGTCTCAGTGTCACATAGCTACGAAAACTCGGTATTGATAGTAAACTTCTCAAAACATACGTACAATGTACCTACATTTATTCGGAACAAACACGTCGGTTAGTTGCGGCGTGTTTAATCACACGAGCTTGTATAATGAAACACCAACAATTATGTAGCTGCGTACTGTTAATTTGTTAGATGTTTAGTAGATATTAATTTGTTTTATTATAATATAGTACTAGCTTTTTTGCCTGCGGCTTCGTCCGTATGGTATATAGTCTAAACTCTAGCCTCATTTCTGCCCTATAAGTTGACTAAACAACATAAAATTATTTTTTCAATTTTAATATATATTTCCTGAGATTAGCACGTTAAACTAATATTTATAATATTACTATAGATAATATTGATCAATAAGTAGGATATTGATTTAAGAATACATAACGAAAATGAGTTAGTTCACATATAAAGATTTACACATCACACATTATAAGAGGCAACTCGTGGCACTGGAGCACAAGCGTGCGACTGTAAATGCGACAGGTCGTGGATTCGATTCCCACTTGAGTGCCTTCCTCGTGCGTGGCGTTGAGTTCCGCCACTCAACACGCAATTACACTAGAATGCACTGAAAAGTGGGGATCGGAAGTGTCATAATGGGCTTGGAGTACCACTAGGTTCCCAGGCTATTTTCCTATACCTACCCTTTTTTCTGTGTACCTTGCTTAATGTTGCCAAAAAGCCATGACCAGCTAGTACCACATTTTTCTAATTAATTATATAGTATAGAATTGAAAAAATATATAGGTATTATATATCAAGTAAAAAGACGTTTAAAGTATCATAATTAGACATGTCTAAAACTACACAAAGCTTGGCTGTGTTCATTCATATTATGTACATAAAGAAATCTTAAACGAATTTATATCAAAGACCTTTGAAGCCATTGATTAAGAATTCCAATTGTTATCATTAATTAGAATATTTTCAAGGATTTCAAGATTTGTGTAACAATATAGCAATTGTTATACTCTTTACTTTACAGAGCTTTATGTCTCAAAGAAGTAACAAAGTATTTATAAATATAATAGCTCTCACTGTCCTGTGCAGAGATAGTCAAACTAATTTTAGTGTATATTTTTTTTTTAGCTTCTCGTTGTGTCCCGTATACAGTAGGATAGGCATAGCAGGCTAGTATTAAAACACTCTGTTTTCCATTTTCCATCAAATTCTAGAGGCATTGCAATTTGAGAGGTGGAAGTCAACGCTGCGCTTCGCCACTATATCATTTCATTTTTTCGACGTCAAACCCAGAACCTGTCGCGTTTATAGTCACACATACGCTTGTTCCCTGAGCCACACTGCCGAAGATAAATAAAACAAAACTTATTTTTATATACAAAAATCTATTGCTAGCAAAAATGAGATTGATAAACTCCACTGATCTCTGCTAAGTACGATGCTTACTTTTAAATATGTATCACAGGTAAATGAAGCCGACAGCTTATTTTCGCTCTAAAGGTTGTCTGGAAGAGATGGCATTTTGTTTATAAAATAGATATGACTTTGCTTATTTAATATAATGTGGTTTAGAAATAAAGTAATAATAATAATAATAACGGAGGTTGATGATAATGGACTATGCTTAAGAGGTATAAAGAGACCCATAGGCTTTTGGCTCTATGTTTCCTCAGGTTAACCCGATAAAGCGTGTAGCTGAAGAACTTATTTTTATACTTATTAATTAATTTTAACATAGCGAGATTAGAACCCGCGCCTCTTTGGAGACCGTCCAAGTTTCCAAAGAGGCGCAGGTCCAAATCCTGGTACGTTTAAATTTTTATACGTTTTCTTAATAAATATTTTTCTTTCGAATTACAAAATATATTCGTATATACAAATTCTAAAGTCTATGCAAAACTAAGTTTGAGCAACACTGTTCAAACTGTTTGCCAAGTCTAAGATCTCGTGCCAAGTCGCTAGTAGAGAGGTCATCATCTTTTGTGCTTTGCTCCTTGCATTTAAAACAAGTTTTAATAGTGAAATATTTGGCAGCTCTGTTCAAAGTAAGTGTATGAATTTTTATGCATAGTACAATATTTAAAATATTTTCTCTAGAAGTTTAAGCGTGGCGTAGAGTTCCGCTACTCAATACGTGACTTGAAATTTTTGTGGATAGTGGTGAACGGAGTGTTTTAACACTAGGTTTCCTTTATCTAACCTGCAGGATACAGTGTGACAGTAAAAACAAAAATGACGCGGCGTTAATCTCCGCCACTCGAGACGCAATGTTTTGAAAATTAAGCGGAAAGTGAAGAACAACGTGTCCTTGCACTAGTTTATTTATGCATACCCTACCATGCGGATTAAATAGCTAGATCAATGAAGTCGTATTATACTTTTAATAAGTATAGTAAGCAAACGTTAGTTAGTTAGTGATGGATCTCTTTAGTTTTCGTCTGTTTCGAATAATTTTGTTGTTGAAGACAGAGTTTGTGTCATGTTTCACTTATTAAACATATATAGTATAATTATAATATAGTTGCGGCGTTGAGTTCCGCCACTCAGAAAGTGGGGAACGGAGTGTCTTAACACTAATTTCCGTCTGCCTACCCTGCCATATGCGGATACACAGCGTGAAGCTGTTTTTTTTTATTATACTTTATTAAGCCCACAACATTTATTTACTTAAAAAAATTGCATAAATTACTTGTTTTACTATAAAAAAATCGGTCAAGCTACTTACTACCTAGAGAAGCCACTTTTAATCTAATTCGAAGTAGGATTTTAGGTTTAATAGCATGTTCGTTAATACGTGACTGAACATAATCCTACTAATTGTCCCACAGTAGTCGTATTACCATTATCTAGTTAGTGAGCTAGAACATTCTTGACGTGCTGAATAAATGTCATTTATACCATTAACAAATGGTATAAGGTAAAATGTACTTTATATCTATTTTATTTTACTTTCTGCTGATACCGTATACAGTGTGAAGCGATCACTGTATCCAGTTTTTTTTTTTAGACAATTTTTCAGACTTTGTGTGCTGTGGGGCGGATAACAACGCCGCATTCTGGTCTGGATTCTTTCTCTGTTCTGAGTATCATAAATGCCGATTGATGTTTTTCTCTCTGCCAGAACTCGAGACATTCGAGTTGAGTGACGGAACTAAACACTCTTAACGAGATTGTTTTGTAAACGAGAATTTCTAATATATAAAAATTATTATTAATTATTTAAAAAGTACTTAAATATATTTAAATATTGAATATTTGATGGACACTTGTGTCTTTCGTCTGAATATTCATATTTATTAAGCTTGCAAATTAAGTAGTTCGTTTCTCTTTTTCATTACAATAATATAGGAAGACTTTAAATGTAATACCAAGAGTAGTCAACTATTATTTTGCCTTTTATTCACAATGCAATCAATTGTTTATTTTCGTTAAGGATGCATTGTAAAATGTATTGCTCAATTTTAAACTGAAATATGAAATTTATCGATTATTTCTACTTATTTCTCATTTGAAATTTAAATTTAGTGTTTAATTTAGTGTTACGATACCTTATTATAGTTCTTGCCAAAGACATTGCATATCAGTGGAACTTAACGCCGCACTTTCTACTCATAAGCGTAACATTACGGTCAGACACAACCCGCACATAATTTAAAACATGGGAACCTAGTGTTCTCCTAACTCTGTTCATGTTAATGCACTTCTATTTTCTACTAAAACCTAGCAATAATAAATATAATTAAGTTCAAAATCGTTTTATTGAAGCCAAAATTAATTAAACGAAACGTTCAGTTCTATCGTAAACGAATTATATTGAGATCATTTTGTTTCTTTCCTAAGGAGCTTACAATTACTTAAGTTTCAATAGAAATTGCTTTCATACTAGCAACTTATTGTTAATGTACTTTACAAATTTTCAATTGACATTTTATAATAAAAATATATTGGGACTGCAACCAATATATTACATGTGTTATCAACATACATTACTATACATAAGTAATCAATAGACATCGTTTCGTATCTGTTTCTAAGTCTCTGTCTTTAAGTTTTGTAATGTATTAACAGAGTGTAGTGATAACTTTTACAAACTACTCAATTTTGTTATGTTCGTACTACAGACAAGTTTATTTTAAAATTACATATATTTATTAACAGTCATATTACTACGTTTGCAAATTTTCTTTAGCCAAAAATGTTACTAGCGAGATTCAGAAACTGATCCTTTATGCACAGCACCATCTTTTGGGCCGCCGTTGCCGTTTTTATGTAAAATGTCACTTAATATATAACTATTTTTTTTTAGCGTAGCGCAGTGGCACAGGGTGTGACTGTAATCGACTGGTTGTGGGTTCGATCCCCACTCGAGGAGATGAAATATTTACTTAAATTTATATTTCCATTTCTTCGCTCTGGTGTCGAGGCAAAGTGCGGCGTTGAGTTCTGCCACTTAACACGCAATGCCTCCAAAATTCGGCAGAAAGTGGGGAACGGAGTGTCTTAACACTAGGTTCCCTCTGCCTACCCTGCTGTGTGCGGGATACAGCGTGAAGCTATTTTTTTTTTTTTATATATTGATATTAATCGAAAACGACGTTTTACTAAATACATATAATATGCAGTTAAAAATATGAATATGAACTATTACAAACAAATATAGATTTATGAGAAGTATAGATAGTATATTGCTATATAGTATTGGCCAGTCGTGGCGCAGTGTCCCTGCGCAAAGTGTGACTGTAAAATTGACTGGTTGTGGGTTCGATCCTCAGTCGAGGAAGTGAAATATTTATTTTCATGTATATTTGCATTTCTTCGCTCTGGTGTCGAGGCAAAGCGTGGCGCTGAGTTCCGCCACTCAACACGCAATGCCTCCAGAACTTGGCGGAAAGTGGGGAGAGGGGTGTCTTAACACTAGGCTCCTTCTGCCCACCCTGCTGTGTGCGAGGTACAACATGCAGCGGAACGTAAGACATTATTATGTTCTCCTTAATATGAGGTTGTAACTTTATTGATTTATTTATAAATAAAATAGTCGAAGAATTTTAATAATTGTTAAAACAACTTTTTTAATATAATAATATTGTGTGGCATAATAAAAACGTTTGGAAATAGTTTTTATTTCACTTGCTATTGCAATTTCGGTGGTTGTGGGTTTGATTCCGACTCGGAGGAATTAATATTCATATTTGCAAAATAATCGTAGAAATTGTGAAAGCGAAAACTCATTACGTCACTAATGGATATAAATTCTAGTAGAACAAACTTTCTATATTTATATTTAGTACAGATCTAGGAGATCTGTATAAAAAAAACAAGGAAAAACGTATTTTGGTTCTAGGGTTTCCAATTGGACAACTTTGTCCGTTTTTCGAAACTTCCTGTAGTACAAACTAAAGTAGGCCATTTTGTCTCAAGCTTAGAACTCGAGTTTAAATTCGAAAGTTCTTGAATTTAAATGTGCGCAATTCAAAGATCAAATACGCCAATGTCGTGGCCAAGGGAAACGGAGTGTCTTGACACCAAGTTCTTTCTGCCACAAGACACTTTGTTTCCCATGAACTGTTCAATATTAGAAACATTGTTTGTAAATGGCAGAACTTAACACTGGAATTTGTCCGTTAACCGAATTGAATAAATGAAAAAGAAAACATTTTGCCGAATAGGAATCGACCTCCTAACCGTCGCGTTTACAATCAAACGATGTGCTTCACTACAACGGCCTCGGTTGGAGCTTCAGAATCACATGAAATAAATATAAAACATAATTTTTTCAAAAATAATCTTTTTAAAAAAACTATCATCTCTATTGTACTACCAGGTATGTTTAAATGAAACCTCCCGTCGATAAGATTTACATTGCAATCTCTACTATAAAATCATTACCATAGGCAATTCGAACTAAATTGATTCTTGTTTGCCTTTCAGAGCTTAGAATGGAACCAGCTCCTGGTAGTGAAATATTGAGCGGACGAATTGATGCCATGATTACATCACTATACACCTCTTGAAATTTACAAAACCTGACTATGAACGGTACTGTTGTGGGTTCGATCCCCGCTCGAGGGAAAGATTATATTTATCTCTTTTTTTTTGTAAAACATGTATCCACTTTTACAAAAATTGTGCGGACGAAGCAGTATAAAAATTGCCACAGTTCTAAATTATATACAGTAGTAATGCAGTGTTTGTTTTAAATAATGCAAAAATATCTTAAATTAATAGTATAAGTATAGCACACTGCATCATATCATATATTTTGCAAAAATTATATATATTTTTGTTTTTATAAAGTGGAAACGCTTAACGTGTCCTCTAGTGATTACTAATGCATTACTCACTTTTCTAAACAACCACTCTCACAAATACTATTTTATAAAGTTCAACCATTAAAAGCTTATTAGATTTGCCCAAATTACTTTGAAAGTCTCATCATGAAATTGTTATTTATATTCAGAAAGAATATCGTTTATCAAAAAGAGTTAAATCTTTGTAAATTAAAAAAAATCTAAAATTCAGAAGGTCCGTTTATCTTGGACTTATTAAATTAATTTCTTTAAAAGCTTTAATGAGACAGTCGTGTTGCAGTGGTACACGCGTATGACTATAAGGGATGTGTGTGTGTTAGGTTGTAAGTCCGATTTCCACTCGAGTAAATTAAATATTTAATATTTTTACTTCTTCGATCTGGTGTCGAGGCAAGTTTCACCACTCAGCGGGGACCGGAAGTGTCTTAATGGGAAACGGAATGCCTTAACACTACGTTCTCAAATTACCTCTGGCTATTATTCGACGTGTAGGTTACAACGTTTTAATCAAGAGCAACTTAATTTTAGTTTAGGCCAATTCGGAGCAACGGGACGGGACGGGACGGGACGGTGAGTTCGACTCCCAAAAATCTATTAAAACCAAAGTCAGTGACCAAAGTCTTTCTGGCTAGTAACTTAATTTTTGAATGTTACTCAGATTTAAAACGCAAGTTCAAATTGAGGCCGTCGTGGTGCAGCGCACAGCATCTGACAGTAAGCGCGACGATTGTGAATTCAATGACCAGGTGAAGAAATTTATTATTTTAATTTCCTTGTACAGATAAAGCGCCGATGGAAAGTAGGGAACAGAATATCTCAACACGAGGCAACCTCTGCCTACACTGCTGCTGCCTGAAGATAAAAAAAGTCAAGTTGATCCTTATTTATTAAATATCAACTTTTTTACCCAAAAATATTTATAATAATACACCATTATTATTCAATATAAAATATAATCCCTAGAGCATTATGTACATCGTAAATTTTTATAAAATGTAAGCGTGTTTATGAATATTTCTCAGAAAAACGTTTCTGAACTGAATGAAATCTTATTATTTCCCAGTCGAGTTATACACAGGATATTTTTTTTTTCACATCATATTCTGTTGCTTTCAATTAGAACTAATAAAATCCAAGCCAGTTGTGGCGCAAGGCGAAAGAGTGACTGTAACATGCTGTGGATTGAAAACCCACTTGACGAAATGAAATATTGAATATTTTCATTTCTCCACTCTCATAATAAGGCAAAGCACGGCGTTGACTTCCGCTACTCAATACACAATACCTGTATCCCCCACATAGCAGGGTAATCAGAGGAAATTTGGGAACCTAGTGTTAAGAGACTCAATTCCCATTTAGGCACTTCCTTTTTTCCATTTTCCGCCGAAGATGAACAGAATACTTTTAGTTAATTAATGATGATGCTATCTTTTTAATTTTGTGACTTTAGTCTTATTAAGGAATTAAAAATTAAAAACGAGATAATTTGTACAAATACTGTATATTAATTTTTTAAAATTCCCTTATATATACATAATAAATTATACTAAGTAGACATTTTTTTTTGCTTTTTATAGATGAATATATAAAATAACTATTTGTTTAAATTAGCTTTAAGATTTTCAACGTATTCTTTGGCTTCAGGATCTTGGTCAATTATCTTTTTAGCTTCAGGTGTATCGATGGCAGGGGCTTCCCCGTGGTAGGTGTCTTCAGTGTATATTCGGTGAACTTTTCTCATTGTTCCATGCAACTAGAAAATCATAATAATATATTTTACTTTTTAAGTATACTTTGGGGCACAGTGGGCGACTTTAAACGCTACGGTTGTGGATTTATTATTTAAATTAGCTTTGATTTATAAGTTAAGTTCCCTATATATATGCCGTTATAAGTTAAAAAAAATATTATGTATTACCTAAATCTTCATATAAAATTAAAACTTTTTAAGAACTGACATTTTTGTGTTAATTAACAATAATTAATAAGTACTTATTACAATAACCTATTCGAATAAAATAAGCCATATTTCAATGAATTACATCCATTGCTAAAAAAAAATTGCATTAAAAATATATTCTTACCTTATCCCATAAAGACATGTTAAATCCAAAGTTACAATGGAAGAACTCATGGTGTTGATCGTGGAACGACGCTGGGGGCTGCCACGGCTGCCACCAGTACGACTCGAAGTTGATGCCGGAGTGGTCTATTATACCATGGTAGTAATTGTATAGTGCAACTGCATAGAATGGTACTGAAAATAGGAAAGTAGTTATTTATTATCATCATCTTCATCTATTTTAGAATTTATCCTTAATTTTGGCCAGAAATATTGAATTTATAATGAAAAGAATTAAAAACAATAATTATCTATTTATTTTAGAAAATGAAGATTGATTGAATATATAAAATCTAATCAAATCAGCTTGACGCTGAATCCCGCACACAGCAGGGTACGCAGAGGGAACCTAGTGTTAAGACACTCCGTTCCCTACTTTCCACCGAATTCTGGAGGCATTGTGTGCTGAGTGGCGGAACTCAAAGCCGCGCTTTGCCTCGACACCAGAGCGAAGACATGAAAATATAAATGTAAATAAATATTTCACTTCCTCGTCATTTTCTAAGAAAAAGTTATTTTAAAGTTAGTTTTAAATAGTTCAGTAGCAATCTCGTGTGAAAGAGGGTAGATGTAGGCGGAAAAGATAAAAGCAAATATAAAAGCAATATTTCCATTGCTTGTGCACAGTGTCAATCGGGGGCAGTTCCATGTAGGCAACGGCCCTTATTGAAAGGAACTGTATATATTATACGAACTGTAACTGTATCACTTAATATCACTTATTGCAATTACGTAGAATCTCTTTCCTAAGAAATTAGAAATATATAGACGATATGTGTTTGTTTTTAAAAAACGTTAATCGCTTCCGATTTCTAACAATAGATAATATTTTTTTGTGTATATTATTACCTAATTAGAAAACATAAAAAGTGAATCAAAAAATAAATGACATGATTGAGGAACAAGAAACCAAAAAGAATCCAACCAAGTATATTGATTGAACAATGTTTAAGTTGAATCAGTAATACAATCGAAAGTACGAAAAAAAATAATTTGCGCACGGGCACAAGGGCGCGCCTGTAAATGCTCGTGTGCCTTCCCTTGCCTTGTGACCTCGATTTCCACTCGGAGAAATGAAATATTTAATATTTTGATTTCCTCGCTCTGATTATGAGGCAAAACGTGGCATTGTCGCCCATCATCCCATACGCAGTGCCTCCAGAATTTGATGGAAAGTGGGAAACGGAAGTGACTTAATGGAAACATAGTGTCTTTAACATTAGTTTATAAACAAACAAACATTTTATATATGTTTTTATAATGAGTTTGACCACTTAATAAATATTCTATCAAAATGGATCAGAAATCTGTTATATGCGAGATACAGCGTGAAGCTAAGAATAAATAATAACAAAAACTTACACCAATGGACAGGTACAGTGAACAACGGTAGGCACATGGTCAGTTGAACGTGCATAATCTCCACCGGATGTATGGCGGTGACTGAGAAGGCAGTGGGCTGCTTGTACTTGTGGTGCAGCTTGTGGAAGTGCTTGTAGAGCCACGGGGTGTGGTAGAGTCGATGCAGGATGTACGTTGTATAGTCCTAGAATATTTAAATTTAATATTAATTTTATTGAAAATAATTTAAAAGAATTGCTGTTTTTGGTGCTTTGATGTATATAAATGATGATTCGATGTTAAATCTAATATTCACCATAACTTATATATATATATACACATATATATAACAGATTATATTATTGTACTTTTGATTAGAATAAATATTAAAACATAGTCGTGAGGAATACAATGTGTGTTTGGAAATTTTAATACGTTTTCGAGAAAAATATTTTTCTTTTATAAATGTGAAATACAACTTTTAAAAAAGTAAAAAAGTGATATGGATAGAGTTTCCACAGCCAAGTTATAATATCTATTCTATCATAACTAATCTAACTAATCAATTCGATTTTTTTTCCTAATAGTTAGGGCAGACAGACAAAATCTTGTGTTAAGACGCACCGTTGCCCACTTTACACTCATTTTTTGAGACATTTCGTATTGAGTGGCGCAATTTAAAGCTGTACCAGACTGTCTATTAGAGCTAGAAAATTAATATAATTTAATTATAATGATTCCATCGAGTGGATATCGAACCCACAACTATCACGTGAGCTACTGTCCCAATGCGCCACGATGGCATCATTAGATGTAATTAATATCTGCATACAATATTGCATTGATGCAATATGTATCGTTGGACGTGACCTGTTTGAACTGCTTATTATAATTATAATTAATGAATACTATTAATATGACTGATTTTATTTCATAAACAATTTACGTGTGTTAATAATATTTTAATGATTTATTGACTTTACGAATTTTTTTTTATATTTTAGATTGTTCAAATAACAAGATGTTTTCGATTTGACATGATTTTTTCCAGTGTCAATAGATAGAGAGCTAGGAAGATAGCTATTAATTTTATATTTTAAAGATTTCGGGATTTGAAGGGCTGAAATGAATGATGATTGTCTTCTGGGTTTCTCTGTGGGTTAAAAACCTACGGTTATATGGTTCAATCTTTTTTTTTTATGGAAAAGACAAGGCAAACGAGCGTGCGGGTCACCTGATGGTAAGTGATCACCGCCGCCCACGACCCCGTGCAACACCAGAGGAGCTATAGGTGCGTTGCCTGCCTGTAAGGTGGGTTGGGCACCGGAGCCCGGCATTACCTGATGCGAAACGCAGTGGCATAAAGCCACTACTTCACGCCGGTTTTAAATGCCGGGGGTGATAATGGTCCGGTCGAGTCTGCCCATGCGTGTTGCCATTGCTGGCCACATGACTCTACCACACGTACAAAAATCAATCACCATAGTTGCAAGATTACTATTTCGGTACAGAAAATCATAACAATTTTTTTTCAGCTTCACGCAGTATCAGTCACTAAGCAGGACAGGCAGAGGGAATCTAGTGTTGAGATACTCCGTTCACCACTTTACGATATAATATTATATTCTACACCTCCAAAATATTAAGAAAACCTGTTTTCAAATCAATATATATCAAAAACAAAAAAACTTACAGTATATATGAATATAATAGGGAACTGCAAGAAGAACCACAACCAGCCGTACTCGTCGAACTGGTAGTATACTGTCGATGGATTCTCATTATATATGTAGCAGGCTATGAAAGCTGAAAATGACCCTACAAGTAGCAGGGACAGGGTTCCCACTATGATCTCATGGCGCTCCAGTTCAGGTGATAACCATTTTGTAGGCTGTATCTTCCATTCGTGGGCTAAATGTCGTCTTCTTACGTAGAAATACCACTGGAAATAAAATGTTAGCTTAAACTTTTTATGACAATATATGTAATTTGAAAAAGTTAAGTATATACATTTGGAAAAAATACTATGCCATGGTTTTAAAATTATTTAAATATTTAGATGCTTTTATATAAATAATCGATTTTTTTTTTCATAATTGATCCATGTTTGCGGTAAATATCAATTATTCTAAGAGATCTATTTTTTTTTGTAATTTTTTGAAAAATAACTTTTTTTTCAGCTTCACGCTGTATGCCGTATGAAGCAGAGTAGGCAGAGGGTGCCTAGTGTAAAAAACATAACACACTTTCCGCCGTATTCTGGAGGCATTGCCGAATTGGTCGAACTTAACGCCGTACTTGCCTCGTTACCAAAGGAAGGAAAAGAAAATAGTAAATATTTAATATCCTCAAGAAGGTATGGTTTGGGCACGTCGAATGAATGAGTGATGAAAGAATGGCAAAAAAGGTTTATGATGGAAAAGTGAGAGGTAAGAGAGGTAGAGGGAGACCTCGAAGATACTGGAGGAAGGTCACGTAGAAAGCGTGAGGACCCTCTGGAGAGCATGTATGAAGAGGTTGATGACAATGGACAAGGCGAAAGAGGTATGTAGAGACCGTAGCGTTCGGCGCTCCGTTCTCTCTAACTACCCCGCTAGGGATAAAGCGTGAAGCTAGCTTAGTCTAGTTTTCTCAAGTAGGACTCGAACCCACAACCTGCCGCGCTTACAGTCACATGCGTGCGCCACGACTGGCCTCTATGTATATCAAATAATTCTCATTCACATGGCTTAATTTTTGTGGCCAATCTTCATCAACTCATTTCTACAAATATATATCAAGTTCATCAATAATAATAACTTTCATTATTAATCAATAGTTCGTACATTGTAAGTAGAATTTAAGTGCATTCGTACTAAAAACAACATTTCATGGAGACATAATATCGCGACCAATGAACCCAATTTTGCGTAGAGATTAGATAAAACTATCACTTTATTATTTTCTTTTTAGTTTTATTGAATATTATTGTTGTTTTTTTTTTATATTATTATTATTTATTTATTTTAGATTCACGTTGTATCTCGTTAGTGTTGTAAGAGGGAAAGTAGTGTTAAGACATTCCGCTCCACACGCACCCCACAATTTTCGATATATCGCTTGTTGTGTGGTGGAACACAAGTCCGCGCTTTGTCTTGTTACCAGAGCGAGGAAGAAATGAAAATCATCCCCGAGTGGAAATCGAACCGACGACCGTCGCTTTTTCAGCCCGGCCGCAGACGCCTCAGTATTTAACAAAGTAAGGGAGCGGGACACAATAGATAAGAAATAAATCATTTATGCTACTAAATATTTCAAAACAATATAGAGATATAAAATTAAACGGTTATCGCGAGCGCTACGAATGCGGGCGAATTTAACCTTACAATACAAGTGAGTGAGACGTAAACTATTATGTGAATTTTGCATTTGAAATTTCTTAATTTTATTTCTCTCTATATATTTAGTATGTATGTATCTACTACTATCTCTATTTATAACTTATTGTATTGACATATGTATTTGCACTTTTTGAAATATTCCAGGAGACGCAATCAAATTTAACTTTACTCGATTTACATTCTGGTTTTCTCATTTTTAGGGTTCCGTACTCAATAGGTACAAGCGGAATCTTTATAGGATCACTTTATTGTCCGTCTGTCCGTCTCTCTAGATCATTTATCTCGAGATCGCGTGAAGGTATCGAGCTGAAATAAATATGAAATACTTAAGTCCAAAGTCACCATACTGTTTTTAACGTCACGTGTCTAAGAGTTCTTGGCTTTTCAAGATCTATCTTTTAATATCTTTTTGATATAAATCCGTTCAGTGACTTAAAAAATATGAAATAATAAAATAATTTAAAAAATAGCATTTGACTTTAAGCGGGACGAAATGTGTTCGATTCCAGCGCGGAGACTTGTTACAGTCCTATAACATATAATTTCCTCGAGTGGGAATCGAACCTACAACCTGTCGTGTTTACAGTTGCACTTTGTGCCCTTGCGCAACAACTAGCCTCACTAGCATACTAGTCAAATTCATATCAACTACCCTATAATCGCATTGACGTGACAAACGTATAGCGATGAATATTCAAAGTGTAAATGCTTACCACGTCCCGGATTAACGAATTAGGGTAACCGAGATTATGTTGTAGCAATTGTATATTTAATGAGGCCATGACTGTTAACGCGTCAGGTTGTGGGTTCGATTCCCACTCGAGGAAATGAAATATTTGATATTTTTATTTCTTTGTTCTGGTGTTGCAAAGCGCCACTCGACACCCAATACATCTAAAATTTAAATTTGAAATAAAATTCATTTACTCCCTCGACTAGAAATTAAACCCCACAACCGTCTTTACTGACAGACGCTGAGGGCCTTGAAGGCCTCATTTTAATTTAAATGTATAATAAAAAATATCTTACTCCATACAAAAACCAATTCTGCGGTATATTATTTAGGCAAGATGCAATGAACTCATGAAGAGATTTAATGATAAACAAAAATTGAGGTATAAAACTTTCGAAGGCATTCATTCACCAATGAAGGATTTAAAAAAAATAGAAACTTTCCAAAGCTTAAAACTTAATGATCGTTTTAAGTACGTACATAAAAATAATATTTATATTTTCATATGTAGAAACCGTCGTAGCGCAGCGGCAGCGACAGACTGTACAACGCGATAGTTGTGAGTTCGATTTGTACACATAGGATTTACAATTGTATTATACATTTTCTGGCTCTAGTAATGAGACTAGAATGTGGGTCCCAATAGATTGAATTAGCTTCACCGTGTCCGATATTCAATTTCGATATTATACCCGATTTTCAAAACATTACGTATTGTATGTACGTAGGGAAATGCAAATAGTTCATTCCCCCGATTAGGAATCAAATCTACAACCATCGCTACGCCACGACGCCCTATATACAGAACAGTATAAAAAATAACAAAAAATATATATCTTTGTCTTGATATCTTACTTTTTTATAAAACATCGGCAAAAAGTCAAATAGCGGACTTTTACAGATTAAAAATACATAGATATGATTAATTAATATAAATTATCAAAAACAAAAAAACAATAAATGTTATATTATACTCACATGTAAGAATCCGCCTAATACGAAATACGTGCCGACAGACACGCAATGTGCTGATATGAATATAACAGCGAAATTCTCCATTTTTAAGTTTTCTGATGTAAAAAGTTGGAAGATATCCTCAGTTGTCATGTTTTTGTTGCTCTGTGTGTGCCCGAAGACTTGTTTGAGTGCTGTCACGAGTATAACCACCCATTCTCCTATAAGATTAAAATATTTTTTTAATTAAGTACATTATTTTTAGGCCTTCGAGGAGCAGTGGCTTAGCGTCAGACTATTGTAGGTTCAATTCCCATTCGGGGGAATAAAGTGTTTTCATTTCTTTGATCTGGTAACAAAATATCGCTGGGCTTTGAGTTTGGGCGGAAAATAAGGGACCGAGTGACTTAACACTAGTTCCCTCTACCTGCTATATTCAGGATACAGAGCGAAGTAAAAGTGAATTTTCTATTTTACAATAGATTTACAATGCAATGGAAACTTAAAAAAATAATTGATTTGAAGAGAATTGATTTCGTTGTGTAATTGATGTATAAAAGAAAATATCTTTCGGCTAAATTCAGTATAATCTTTTTTCTTCAATGAAAATTGAAAAATAAAAAAAGAATTTCTTTTAGACAAATGTATTAACAATAAAAATGGCTAAAAGTCATAGGACCATTTAATTTGTAGAATAGTTGAGATATTGTTTAATTGACTGGGGTGGTTCGTCTTTCACCTTTCTCTAATATGAAATGTCAACGAATTTTCTATATCGATGGTTCGGTTGAACTGGTCTGGAGTCTAAACGTCATTTTTTGTTTTGTCGATATTGAGTTATACACATTTGGAATTAGCAAATTTTTCTTCGTCTTTTGAGTCGGTTCGGTCGGTTTCATAATTTTCAGAGCACTTTTTTGACGCTTAAACCCTACTATTACTTTGTCCTAATTTAGAATTCTTTTCTGAGTATTTTTAATCTTGGAACTTTGAGTAGCTGTTTTAGTAGTTAGTCTAAACAAAAACCTTGTATAATAACATCGTCAAACAAATATTTCACTTCCTATACTTTACCCTAAGTTTTAATATTTTTATGATTACGTTATAAAGAATCTTTAGTACCTCAGTTCACACGTTTGTGAACAAAAATATATTTCGCTTCTTTTCTTTTAGATGTTGATTGTCGTTTAGTCCGATTTGAATGTTATACTCGTATCACTTAAGCTATTTTGATGTACTCATTTAACCATGTGACCTGAGGAGAATAATTCATTTTTCCTGTTTCTATTTACATGCATACTAGGATTTACAACTACTTTACCTTATTATTATTAATATTGGCGTTTAGACCCTATTGCATGATTCTAAAAAATAAATAAATGGGGACATTTTGCAAGAAAATATTGTATAATTATGTGATTAATATAAAAGGATGCAGAAAAAATCAACGCATACGTGGTATAAATTTGATCTGTGTTGGCCTCATAGTTTACTTCTAAAATATTTTCTTTTTAAACTGAAACTTTAAGCGATGTAAAGTTGATGTTTACATTTGTTGGTGTTAAGACCAAATAGCTTTTCAACCGTCGATATTACTTTAATTCTCTAATAGAAATTTACATATAATTGTATGAAATATTATAAGGCCGTCGTGACGTAGTACGAAAAGTGTGTATATGTATGTGCCCTTTTGATCGATGACTTGTTGCCATCTTATGGGTAGTACCGATCCCATTCCTGTAGAAATTTTGTAGAGAGGTTTAGAGGTTTAGTTCGCAACGCAACGCCTCGAGAATTCAGTGGAAAGTAGATAACGGAAGTATCTTAATGGGAACGGAGTGTAACTCTAACTTCCCTCTGCCTTCCCTGCTTTGTGCGGAATACAGCATAAATATGTGAAGCTAAAAAAAAAATAATATTTTACAGCGCTGAAAACGTTAAATGACCCATAGTATCTGCTGTTAAGATGCTGTACTGTACGTAAATAAATAAATAAATAGATGCTGCCTTTTGTCTTTCTACGCTGCAAAATAATTAAAACATTTTCCCCAAGGTAAAATTGAACCTACAACGCATACGCGTAGGTTGACGACCATTCGTTCTAACAAGGTCAAGTGACTCAATGACAATTAAAAGATATTTCCGTCATCAGTTATACTGTACGATTACAGATTAATAATATTATCTTTTGAATGATTATATTCTATTCTATATTATACTATAGGTTTATTAACATTTATTTTATCTGATTTAAATAAAAATCTATTTTTATTTTTGAGTAATAAATTGCATAGATATGACAAATAAAATGGAATTTCATTTAGGAAAAATCCTTTTTAACGTTTTATATTTATTAAATAACACTAACATAATTAGGGATATATAATAAAATGTATGTATAGTAAAAGCATAATTAAATCAATTTTGTACATTACAGATATAAAAAAACGGGGGTAGCATATAGGGGTAAAATATTTTAAATACATAGCTAAAATTAAATTAAATGAAATTGGCTTCACGCTGTATCCCGCACACAGCAGGGTAGGCAGAGGGAACCTAGTGTTAAGACACTCCGTTCCCCACTTTCTGCCGAATTTTGGAGGCATTGCGTGTTGAGTGGCAGAACTCAACGCCGTGCTCTACGTCGACACCAGAGCGAAGAAATGGAAATATAAATTTAAGTAAATATTTCATCTCCTCGAGTGGGGATCGAACCCACAACCAGTTGATTTTACAGTCACACCCTGTGCCACTGCGCCACGACTGGCCTCAAATACATATCTAAAAAAAGAATCAAGATAAGTCAAAAGTAAAAAGTTTAGACGTAGGATTTTTTAAATTCAAGAAATTTATCCATACTGTATTACATGTGACGCAATTACGAATAGATACCAATAACGTAAACACCTACAACTACAAAAATACTACTAAACAATGCCGATATGCCACTTTTCATTCTCAAAAAATATACCAGAACGAGAAAAGGATATCTCTCGTTCTATTTTACGCATTTATGTATTTTCTATAATAAACCTAAACAACGTCAACTTCACCGCCAATAGTGCCAATACCTACAAATTGATTTCGAGAACGAGTGACAGTTTGTGCCTGTGTGGGTATGGTACAAATGGCGTTTTATTTTACAACGATAATTTTATTAATTATTTTATTTGAAAAAAACATTTTTAAATTTTTTGCAAGATCCGTTTTGATTTAATTGTATTAGACTTTTATAGCGTAGTTAAAACTGTGGTTTCATTTAAAGTAGTGATAATAAAAAGATTCTGTATATTGATTATAAAAGCTGAAAAACCACTCAATACTCCATTCCAATTAAGACCGAGTTCCTCACTTTTCAGCTAATTCTAAGAGCATTGCCTGTTATGTGGTGGAACTGAACGCTGAGCTTTGCCTCATTATCAGAGCGAGAAAAATGAACAAAAATTGAACAATTAATCTCCTCGAGTGGGAATCGAACCCAGGCATTTATATTTAGATTATAAATAGCGTTATTTCTCTTCATAACCTCTCTACATAAAGACAGCGATGAGTTACATTTTTATTTTGTTTAGAATTTCGATAATTGATCCTGACTCAAAAATATATTTAATTTATTTTCATTTCACCCCTCTAATTGACGCTCAATGCTCAATGTGTCAAAAAATTTTGGAGTTGAACGGAGTGTCTTAGCACTAGATGCCCTCCACCTAACCTGCTATACTCGAATACAACGTGAAGCAATAAAAAAATATATATTAAACTCTAATACCTCATGTCATTTAGCAAAAATCACTTAGGTAGATATATTTTTTATCATTAATTACATTGTATTTATAATAAAGATTGATTATGAAAGGAATGTGATAATACTCTTTTGATTAAACACACGTTGAATTGCACAATACTTTTATACAATACATATACTTTCATAATAATAATAGTGAAATGAAGAGGTAAAATTTTAGCTTCACACTATGTCTAGCGGTTGTATAAAGAAAGAATGGGCGTCAAACGCTATGGTCCACTGTCATGACAGACGAGGGTAGTTTTGCTGCAATGAATAAAATTTTATTGTTGCATCAATACAATTGCATCTAGTAAAGTTTATAGGTAACTGTTATATTTCCTATAAAACTTTTTTGCAATGTCTGTAAATTCAATACGCAAAATCTTGAAAATTTGTCTGAAAGTGAGGAACGCAGTGTCTAAACATTAGGTTCCTTTTACCTATCCAGATATTCTGTAAAGGGCTGTTTTGTTTATGAAAAAACAGCTTAAGGCCCGTCGTGGCGCAGGGACACAAGCGTGTGATTGTAAACGCGACAGGTTGTGGGTTCCATTAAAAGAGGAAATGAAATATTTAATATTTGAATTTTTTCACTCTAATAATAATAAGGCAAAGCTTGGTATTGAGTTCCGCCACTCAACACGCAATGCTTCCAGAATGCAGGGGAAAAGCGGAAAGTGGGGAATGGAAGTGGCTTAATGGGAAACGTAGTTCCCTCCGAGGTTCCATCTGCCTACATTAACTATGTATTATAGAAAAAGCGTACCTCTCAAAGTAGCTCCAAATGTGAATACAGCAAAAGTTGCGATAAAAGTACTTATAAATTCAGGTAATCTCTCAAAGAATTTTTCTAACGGTTCAGAATATCGCTCTATCCATTTTACACCTTCTTGCAACGGATCCCAGTATTTCGGTTTGTCATTTTCTGTTTCTTTCTTTGCATCTTCCTCCACTTGCTGCTTTTGTTTCCGTTTCGTTGTAGTCATTCTGTGATAGGAGATTAATATTGGAGATTATTTTATTAGTAAATATATTAAAAAAAAACACTCAAAATCTTAGATACCTTTAACTTCTATTAATATATTAATATTTAATAGAGAAATTTGTTTTTAATATTAATATTTGAGTATATTAGACATTTAAAATTAAAGATATTTCACTGTGTAAGTGACAAATAAATATTATAATACTTCCCTTATATATCCTTCATATTTATGTTGCGGTTTAAACGAACACCCAATAACAATCTAATATATATAACAATACTCTTATATTATGATCTTATAACGATTGAAGTAATTTGTAGGAAAATTGCTTACAATATTTACATATAAAGGCATAAACGTGCGAATGTAAATGCGACGGTCGTGGATTTGATTCCCAGTCTAGGGGATTGAAATATTTAATATTTTCATTTTCTTGCTCTGGCAACAAGGCAAAACAAACAGCGTGAAACTAAAAAATGAAATTAGACTATTCAAAAGTAGTTACTTTTGTTGTTTATAAATCATAAATTACTTATAAAACCATTATATAAAAATAAGAATATAATAAAAGGAACATTTTAGAAAAAAGCTAAATTTGTATCACAAAAAAAAATACACCTTACCTTAAATCACTAAACAATAAAAATATTAATTAAAAACTAAATTTGTAGATACGTCTTTATTGTCAAATAAATAATTGGCAAATGTATAAGTGGAATAAGACGATATGTGAAAAATAAATAGATAACATATATACCTACGTAAGTAAAGATTATTTTATATTAATTATTAATAATTGTGTATTATCTGATTCGTGATGCTATGTTTTTTGAATTCATTCGTTTTTTATTTCCTTATTAAATCTGTACAATATTTTTTTTATGAAAAAAAAAACAGTATCCTACTACCCCTAAGAATACGAGACACTCCCGGTTGTGTAGCGGAACTGAACGACGCTGTTTTAAAACATCGGGGAAAGCAATTCATTTTCTCAAGTAGAAATATTATGAATAAATATTGTTAGCAAATTCGATTAAAAGAGGGTAGTTGTAAGTAAAAAAGACTATCAAAGTAATGAAAATGCTTTGATAGACTCTTATTGGAAAGAAACTCGCATGAAGTATTGTTACTATATCACTATATAATTTTTTTATGGAATCAATATGTAAATGTTATTTGAAATCATTTGGCTAGTGTTTCTCTCGATTACGTAATGACTTTAAGATGTCCAGGATTTAAACCTGTTTTCCTTCGAATAATTTGTCGTAGCACACACAACTAAGTTACATTTAAATTTTTTCAGGATTATAGAAGCTTATTTTTTTTAGCTTTAAACATTTTTAAAGTGGACACTTAGGCAAGAAAAAAAAGGGTTCTGACCGCTAAGTCTGACCGCTGGTCGGTTTCCAGGAGGCGCGGGTTCGAGTCCCGCTACGTTCAAATTTTTATACGTTTTCTAAATAAGTATTATAGAAACTTAATTAATCTTTGATTTTCACGATTATTGCACATTTTAAATGAAATTCATGAGCCGGATTAATCACGAATATTGTGTATTATACATTTTTGGAAACCCAACGTTTCGAACACTTTGCCGTAGTCCGTGGTCACACGTGGCTGTAGACTGAGATGGCATTCGTCTGTAAGTTGACATAATTGTAATATCAAACTACCGCCAACGTTTGCCTCGCGTATTGCCCTGAATTATTCTAGAATGAGATTCCTCTGATGTAGTAGATTTGAAAGTTTTCATGAGTGGGTCGTAGAAAGTTTCCTACCATCTTCTCTATTGAAATTAGGATGTTTTTTTTAATAGCCTCGCGGATTAATCTAGAAATATATCTGTTTTCCTTAGCGAAGATGTTGGCGCAGAATGCTCACACACAACTGACTTCCAAAGATGCCCATTCTTGATATCGGAGATGTGTTTCTTCACCCTTACACCGCTGCTCCTCTTTGTTTGACCTATGTATGATAAGCCACAGTCACAATCTAGTTTGTAAATATCGGGACATTGTAAAGATATATTATATAATAATTTCAAGCTGTAACCCATACATAGCAGGGTAGGCAGAGGGAACCTGGGAACTAGTGCGAAGTTCCGTTCCCAACTTTTAGCCGAGTTCTGGAGGCATTGTGTGTGGAGTATCGAACTCAACGCCGCGCTATTCCTCGACACCAGAGCAAAGAAACGAAAATATATATTTGTAAATAAATATTTCATTTCCTCGAGTGGGGATCGAACCCACAAACGGATATTTTTACAGTCACAGTTTGTCCCACTGCGCCACGACTGGCCTCAAAATTATTATTAATTATATTCTATTAAATAATTATTATGTATATTATTATAATCATTATACATTATTATTGTTAATTAAATCATATAATATTGAAGTACAAACATATTAAATAGCGGGTGGTATAATGCGAGGTATTAAATTATTTGTTAAACACGCTTATGTCCATGCGCCACGACTGGCGTCTGGCGTCGTCTAGCATCTTATAAATACCTGTTTTTTTCAGCTTCATTGTATGCTTACCTAATGTTAAAACACTTTATCTCCACATTCCACCGGACTTGTGTCAAGTGGCGCGACTCAACGCCGTGCTTTCCTTAATAACAGAGAAAAGAAATGAAAATATTTATAAATAAGAATTCATTCCCGCAAGTGAGAATCACGCGCCACGACGGCCTCGATAATATTTATCCTACTAATATTGAGGAATGAAACAGATTTAAGCCCTAACACGCTGTAATAATTGTACTGATTTAAATAGTTTTTAGTTTCCGCTCTGGAAAGAAAGACTAAGCGCAGTGTTAAGTCAAGTCATTCATCGGAAAGAAGTCGAGAACGAAATATTGTATCACTAGGTTATCTTTTCCTACTCAGCTACACGCATAAGATACGAGAAGCTCTACGTGGCATTTTTTGCTTTCGCACTAAATAATAGGAAATATAAAATATTTAATAATATCGATTTAATATGATTTAGTTAGCATATCAACCAGCTATTATACTTATCAATACGTAATCGATGTAATTAAATGATTCTCGCTTTACACTTACGTAAGTACGTAAGTACCTACTTATTATTATTGTTTTGGTATAATTCAATTTTGCACTTATCTAAAATTTTATCTTATTATTTTTTTAAGCATAAAATTTAAGATAAGTATTGCGTATTTAGTGGCGGAACACAACTCCGCGCTTGCCGTTACCAGTGCAGCCAAAATATTATAATTATTTTTAACATTTTCAAAGTGGTATTCCACACTTAGGAAGGAAAAATATTAATTAGCTTATTTTTAGCAAACGTATAAAAATTTTAACGTACGTCTGGCTTGGTGGTCAGAACGCCTGGTCGGTTTCCAGGAGGCGCGGGTTTGGGTCCTGCTACGTTTAAATTTTTATACGTTTTCTAAATAAGTATATTATAATTAAATTGTAGCTGTCATCTCGCATCGGCATACCGTACCGTAAATGCAGCAGTCATAGATTCAGGGAATGAATTTATTTGATTTTCTCGCTCTATGAACATGACAAAGGGCGGCGTTGAGTTCCGCTAACATCTACACCCAATGTCTGGAAAGTCCGGTAGGACGTGGGAAATGGGATGTCTTAATACTAGGTTACATCTACCCATCCTGTTATATGCGGTATACCTACAGTGTGAAGCTAAAAAAAAACAAATAACTCACAAATGCTGCCTCAGTCAACTTGTGTTGTCAACGTTAAGGAAGTAAAATTTTCTGATTGTATTTGCAAAACAATTAATGAATGAAATATTAATTCGGGCAGAGGATGTCATTTAAAATATAAATATAAATTATTTTTCGTTATGGGTTCCAAACCCAGGCATTGTTATTAGGTTTTAGGTTTGGTTTACTTTGACTTTAAATTCTAATTGGTCTATCACAAAATGAATACTTAATTTCTGTTCTTTGATTATGTCGTTGATCTTTATAGGAAAAATAAAGTGATGTGACATTTAAATTTATATCTTATTTTTATAAAAAGGATCACTAGCATGTAAAACAGAAATAAATATGTTAAGATTTACAAATTGCAAATAAATAACACATACATCATACATAGTGATAGAAAACCAAAATTGCAAAGTTAAATGTCTGGTAAATTCGAATCTTGTTTATTCTGAATATAAAAAAAATATTGAAATAATAAATAATGGTATTAATAATTATTAAAATAATCAATTACAATTTATATTAAAAAATTATGTCGTTCAGCTTCTTTAGCGCTTGTAGGTTCGATATCCTCCCGAGTAGAAAATGTAATATAAATAATACACAAAAAAGTTATTTTTGAAATTATCATTTTTGTAACGCTGCCATCTATGGACATTGAAACAAAGAACTAAGTGGACAAGACAAATTTTCTTTGATACTTTTAAAATTTTGAACTAGATGGCGCTAATAATATGATGCTTAACATTTGTGAAAATAACTACTTTATATAAAATTATTGAAATATTGACTCTTAAAACAAATTAATTTTGAATATTATTTACAGAGGTATCATTATTTATTATAACTAATAAAGTAATTACACCGCCATCTACCATTACCATCTACAACTAAACACAAAATTAAAAGGCATTATGAAGTGAGGGATTTATATAGAAGATGTCGTTATATTCCGTTTCGGACACACAAACATTTCTTTTACTCGACTGCCAGACACAAAGGAAGGTAAAACACATAAGTCAGTTAACCGATTTCAATTATTAATTATATCATCATCATCATCGATTTGTCTCACCTTTCTGACTTCTTAAATACATGACAATATCAAAAATAATACCACCGGAACAAAAGACACCACGCCGTATCGTTTAAAAAAAATATGAATGATGTCTAATGGAATATCGTTAAATATATATTCAAAATTTTTCTAGGGTTCATTTCGTCGTTTTTATTTTTTGGTTACGGTTAAGATAATATTAACGATTTAAAACTATTTATTTACCATCCTGTCTAATTATTATACATAAAGCAAGTAGTACTTTAATATTTTGTTAGTTTGAGATTTTTATACGTTCTCATATTAAGTATTTTTCTTTTATTAGTGTGGAATAACACTTTAAAAATGTTAAAAGTGAAATAAAAATATATATTTATAAGCAATCGCAATTATAATTCGAGACCTATTCTTCAATAATTAAATCAATCAATCATAAATCACAAGGAGCTCTTAAAAAATTTCAACTTAATTGGTTCTTGGCAAAATATTAAGCTTTACTTAATGTAGAAAAAGATGAAGTTTCAAGTGACGACCAGGTTGAACATAAAAATTTTCGTCATATCATTCAATACAAAATGCGCAGGATCCCTTTAATATCTGATAGATTTTGCATTACAAAGGCAAACACGATTAGTGATCTCGTTGGGATGAAACCCGTTGGCGATTTGCGTAATACGAAGAGATGAGAAGCTCAAATATCGATATATTTATTTATTTATAATATAAATGTTTATTTATAGATATGTTATATAGCGCTCGGTGTCACAGGTGGAAAACGTATTTAACATTATAATATGTCCGTCTGATAGGCGGCCGAGCGCCATAAACTGCTGACAAAGGAGAGATCGGGTGAACAGCGCCGGTGGGAAAGGAATTTCTTCTGTTCCCACACTTATTATTCCATCGTGGAGTAATTAAGTCGTAGGTTAAGTTAGATTAATTTAGGTTTAAGCAGATTACTGTTCTTCCAACATTGAAGGCAGTAGTCTTAGATATAGTTTAGTTTTAGATTTAAATTGTATTTTAATTTTAAATTTTATTAATATAAGTTTAAGCATAAAAATCGTATTTTCTTAACCCTCCAATTGCAGCCAACGTAACTGATACAATAGTTTTGCTAAATATTTTAGAAAACATATTTTTGTGAGTTCTGCCACTCAGCACACACTGTCTCGAAATTTAAATTTTCGAAAAAGGAATTGAAAGGTAGAAATTTAACACTAGACCGAGACCCTGTTATATGCGTGAAATAACGTGAGTTATAAAACACACAAAAACAATAAAAGATATATTTTTTTATAATTTTAAAACAACAGCTAGTATATTTATTAGTTTTTATGGAGACCGGTATTCATAGAACAAGTATTTCGAAGTCTTTTGCTATAATATAGTAATAAGCGGTAATGTAAATGTGTCCTCGTTTTTACTTATTTGTGATTTAACGGTAAAACTCGAATTAGTTCATAATTGCACCTTGAATTTGTATTTACTTTGTAACAATTTGCTATAAATAAAAAAAAATATCGCTGTGTAACACAACAAATACTTCACGTTTCTGAGACATTGCTTCCATAATATTTTCAGGCGGTTTGACGATTAATGAAAATAAATACAATTTGAAAATATTACTTAAATTCAGTTCACATAGTAGGTAGGCGAGTGAATCTAGAACCGACTCACCGTTCTTTATTTATATATCTCATTTTGCGCAATAATTACGTAATAGTAGTACTTTTTAAAAAAAAATGGTTGAATATATGTATATATTTAGAAAGATTATTTCTCAAACAATATTACGCCCCCTTAAATATTATAAAAAGTACATATACGTAATTGTTGTATCAAATAAGCGATATAAACTATGTTAAGCATTAGATTATTTTCTTTTAATGGTGATTCTGCACACAATGGGGGTGAATTGTGTGTGATGAAAAAAATGAACCAAAAATACAGATACAGTAATTTTGTCCTGCATCTCTCTTATCTATTGTATCCAAAAGGTCTAGCACCTTTAAACAAGTTTAAACGAAAATAGCGTGGGATAGCGTCTGTCATTCGAGGAAATGAACTATTTAATTTCTTCGCTCTGGTAACAAGAAAAAGCGAAAGGTTGAATTTTCTTAGTAAACAACGCTTACCATCTCGAATGGGAAACGGAGTGCTTTAACACCTGCCTCGTAACTCACCTTACCATATTATATATGAAATCCATTTAGTTTGAAGAAAATTGTGGCACAAATTTCTTCGCTCTGATGTCGAAGCAAAGCGTCGAGTTCCGCCACTCAACAGACAATGCCACCAGAATCGGGCGGAAAATGGGAAATGGAGTGTCTTCACACTGGGTTCCCCTTGCCTACCCTACTGTGAACGGGATACAGAGTGAAGCTAAAAAAATATTAAATTTCTTACGAATAACAGCTTACATTCATTGTCAGAACGCATCTGTTATAGTTGAAATATTAATTTACGATGCACCACGCTCCATAATCTACAATCGTCCATCTCGTCTCTCACAATGGTGCCCTTCCATCAAAATCTAATTGCATTTACCTCAAACCGATCTCATTTCAATAGGAAGTTAGGTGGCGGGCATTAATCACGCGCGCTTGGTGGCCCTTTGTGTGGAGTTATAGCTGGTGTGGCTATGGATTTTGTGTTTTTGAGACTTTTATATTATTATTATGAAAACACACAAACATTTTTTTTATTTAGGACATTATTATTGTACATTTTTTATTATGATGTTATGATATTATATACATATTATAATGTTCAATTTATTTTAAGTATATATATATATATATATATATATATATATATATATATATATATATATATATATATATATATATATATATATATATATATATATATATATATATATATATATATATATATATATATATATAT
>DWMY01000273.1:0-31537 GCA_018249775.1 Heliconius hecalesia formosus
TATATATATATATATATATATATATATAAAAAAAAAAAAAATATATATAAATAATATATATATATATATATATATATATATATATATATATATATATATATATATATATATATATATATATATATAAATAATCATAAAATATACTTATAATAAAGTAACTGATTGATATCTTTACATTGAAGATATATAAGAAATATATTTTTGGTGGCGTTTAATAATGTAATAATCAGCTTCACGCTGTATCCCGCACACAACAGGGTAGGCAGAGGGAACCTAATGTTGAGACACTCTGTTCCTCACATTCTGCCGGATTCTAGAGGCATTGCGTGTTGAGTGGCAGAACTCAACGCTGTGCTTTGCCTCGATACCAGAGTGGAGAATTGGAAATATAGTGGGATCGAGTGGGGATCGAACCCACAACCAGTCGGTTTTACAGTCACACTTTGTGCCGCTGCGCCACAACTGGCCTCATAATGTAATAGAAGCAAAAACAATTATTTTTAAAATGTTTATCTGTCTGTATGCGTGATTGTTCAGGCTTATCTCAGAAACATCTTAACCGACGTAATTATAGTTCTCACTATTGTATTTTGGCAAGCTTCCCTTAAAATTTAGTGTTTTATTTCAACCGATTTTCAATTAAGAAGTTAAGTTTTAAAAAATGTTGTTCGACAAAATTGCTATAAATATATGTTTTATATATATATATATATATATATATATATATATATATATATATATATATATATATATATATATATATATATATATATATACGTATATATTGCTTTTAAAAAGATTTTATTATTAGAAAGTGAAAGTAATACAGATTACTAAATGAATAATAAGCATAGGTGCTGAGTAACTGACATACTAGTCGAAATTTGGAAAAAATGGGATTTTCCGTTTTTCCGTCTTAGAATACACGCAAACTAATATTTTATATGAGTTATTTCTTTTACGACCTAAGATTTCCAGAAATCGCCGTTTACATGATGTAGAATATAGGTAATATTCAATTTTAAATTAGGTCATTGTGACATCGTTCTGACTGTACAGCCACTATAAGAAATACTTTTTTTTTTTAGCTAAACTTTTATTAAGGTATACAGAGAGAAATTAGTGTCAAAACACTCCATTCTTCACCTTCCATCTGAATTCTAGACATTGCACATCAAGTGGCGGAACCCAACGCCACATTTTGTCTTTTCAGTAACAGAAAACTAAAACAATTCACTCCCTGGGTGGGGATCGAATCCACAACTTCTCGTTTATAAACTTATATTGTCCTGCAACACCACAATGTTTACTTATGTTATAGGCAATAATGATGATATAATTAATAACAAATAAGTAGTTTTTCTGCGATATATTAATTTTATTTATTTATTCATTGAATTTTTAAATGAATTATACTATTTAATTATTCACTCTGTTTTTTTATTCTTTTACATTTAAAAACATGACACAAGAACACAAGACACTAGAACGCTAGGTGGCAAAACTCAACGCCGCGCTTTATCTTTATTATTCTTAAGTTATAAAAAAATATATACTATATTTAAAGTATAATAATATGCAATGAATTTTATATTAAAAAAGAAAATAACAAAAGAAAGCCAAGTTATTTCCCCTCCATTTTTTATTCTTCTAAATTTATAGGACTTGAACGCGGACTTAATCACGGAACTCAACGCCGCGTTTTGTCTTTATTATTCCTTAGTTATTTTAAAAATTGTACTATTTTTAAAGTTTAAAAGAATACACTGTTTGTTGAAATTATTATATTTTATCATAAACAAGAAGATAAGAAATCTACTTCGTTCTTTATCCTTCAACATTTAAAGAACACTTACTAGGTAGCGGAACCTAACGCCGCATTTTGTTTTTATTATTCTTAAATAATTTTTAAATTATGATACATTTAAAGTTTAAAAGTATACAATGAATGGGAATGGAACCTAATGGTTATAACGATATAGAAGACAATTGCCTGCGCACGGGCATCCACCTAGTACATACGAATGTAGGTCACGTTATGACATATATTTCAAAATTGTTATTTTTTTGTACATATTATTTTAATATATTTTAAACATTTTTTTTTTAATTACTATATTTTTGCAATCGACATTTTAAAAAAAATATGATATATTTTTTTCTATATACCCACATATCATTTTTTATTTCATCACAATGCGCAACAGACCCAAAATACAATCTCCGTTCTCCCATCTATATATAACAAAAAGCTTAAACCTAAAACATTAATCCTAATTTTACTAATATGCCATAATTAATTTACACAGTAAATAATAACATCTAAATACCAATAGTCAACATACATACATACATACATACATACATACATACATACCGCGAACTACATACACAGCGTACGCGGGAGGCGCGTAGGGGGGGCAGTGTCTCAAAATAACCACTTATTTCGGTAACCCACCCCGCCGCTGCGCCACTCCTGCGCAGCCACAGCCACACTATCCGCTAAGAATTCGCAATCGAACGACGTCTCGCTCGTCGATTGGGTTATAATGACTTAAGCCAAATGAACCCGTGAACAGTGTATAGGACATAAAACGAGTGACTGTTTTTTTTTTAAATTTAATTATAGTATTTTTTGTGCATTATGGAGAAATCACGGTGGGAGCGCTCCGAGCGGCGCGAGCATGTCGTACAGCAGGAGCGGGTGCAACGCACCGAACATTACAGCCAAATGATGTCCCAACAAGGTGAGTTGTATTTTTTTTGTGATTTTTTCCCCTTGCTAAGCGATATTTATTTGACCTAGATTTTTTTTCTACCCACCAAAACCAAAGTAATTCTAGATCTTATATTCGCATAGCCTTAGCCGTTTCTATTTTGAGGAGGCGTGGGCGGGCACCGGGAGAGGAATGTTCCCCCATTATTTTTCACACTTCCCACTTTTTATAATGTCCAAAGCATGTTGGTAAGCGAATTATTATTAATACGGCGTGTAAAATGATACATGCCTATAAATGCAGCGCGAATGTTTAACATGGCAAAACCGTATTTGGAGGTGGTCACGAGTTCTTTTCTAGGGGTATACGTATAATGGAGGTGAACAGTCATAATGTTAATTATGTTTGGTATAATATTAATTATCTATTTGCTTAGTTTATCGTTTGTTTGTTTAAGTGTTAATATGATTAAAGTGTTTGGAGGGTAATGAAGGAGGGTACATTTATGAAATGTATTTACGTACAATTTTTTTTTATTTGCTTAAAATATTATATAAACATAAAAAAATCTCTTTTAAAACTCTTATTTTAATTCTACAGGTAAAAGTATACATTATTATTTTTATACAAATTTAAACTTAAAGTAGAAAATTATTATTTTAAATAGAAAATAAAATTGCAAAATTATTATTATTATTATTATGAAATATCAACAAAATTATACTATACACATGAAAAATAAAATAGAAAAAAAAATCCTGCCAACTTCAAATACCTGCCAATTATAAAAATGAAATACGTAGATAATATATGGATCAGAAAAACCGTAAATGAAATTTGAACTGGAATGAACTTGGAATGTATTTATTTCATTTGAATCAAAAAGGATAATCTTGATATAACTTTACCATATTTTACTTTCCAAAAAAAATATGGACAAACAAACACACAAACATATAGGTACATTTATAAAATTGTACATACATATTTAATTTAAAAGTCACTGAATAAAATTGCGCTTTAACACAAAATAATTGAGAATTTCCATTAAAATGAGACAAAAAAAACACTTCAATAAATTTGATATAAAAATATAATTGAAAAAAAAAAAATTCTACAAAAATATTACGACAACACGAACACTTTTGGCACCATCTGTTTAAATAGCAAATGAATCATTTCACAAGAAGCTGACGGTACTAGCGTGACTTCTATCCATAACTTTACTTAAGAAAAATAACAATTCTTTGAACAACGAAAGTGTTTTTCGATGTGGTAATCATTATAATGATATATATAATGATTATACAATCAATAATCAATCATATGATAATTATAGTTTAATGAAACTTACAACAATTGTGATTATATTTTCGATCTTATATAACAGAGATAGGAGAGTTATATATTCTCCGTTCGTCGATTAAGACACTCCGCATTCGATAGCTTAAATAAAAAAATATGTAAATAGCTTCACGCCGTATCTCTCATATAGCGGAACTCAACGCCGCGCTTTGTGATGTTACTGGAAGTGTTTATTTTTTACTTTTTACACCTGAGTCTGACTGTTGGTTTTTTTTTCTAAGATATAATTTCGAATAACAAAACACGCAATAAAACCGTTTTAAATAGTTTTATTTAAAATTATGATCTATAACAAATTGTTTAGCTACCTTCAGTTTATCTAATAATAAAACAAATACACAAAATTACATACAGATCGAGAAAAATAAAATAAAATATACTTAATTATACACAATGATTGTAAGCTGAATTTATAAAACAAAATCGGCGTTGTGTTCCGCAAAGTAACATCTTTTTAATTATCTGCACTGTTGAGTAGATAGTAACTATTAATAAAAAAATGCCTACCTCACCCTAGAAAAAAAAACAAAAAAGCTTTGATGTAATATGATGTCACACTTCTGATCTTCATACAGCTTCGCGGTTTATTTAGGTTGATAGATTGACATGGGAGTAGCAATAGGGTAGCCGGGTGATCCGGGTGATTATACACAATGATTGTAAACTGAATTTATAAAACAAAATCGGCGTTGTGTTCCGCAAAGTAACATCTTTTTAATTATCTGCACTGTTGAGTAGATAGTAACTATTAATAAAAAAATGCCTACCTCACCCTAGAAAAAAAAAACAAAAAAGCTTTGATATAATATGATGTCACACTTCTGATCTTCATACAGCTTCGCGGTTTATTTAGGTTGATAGATTGACATGGGAGTAGCAATAGGGTAGCCGGGTGATCCGGGTGATTATACACAATGATTGTAAGCTGAATTTATAAAACAAAATCGGCGTTGTGTTCCGCAAAGTAACATCTTTTTAATTATCTGCACTGTTAAGTAGATAGTAACTATTAATAGAAAAATGCCTATCTCACCCTAGAAAAAAAAACAAAAAAGGTTTGATATAATATGATGTCACACTTCTGATTTTCATTCAGCTTCGCGGTTTATTTAGGTTGATAGATTGACATGGGAGTAGCAATAGGGTAGCCGGGTGATCCATGCCCAACTCAAAATCATCTTGTGCCCGCCCACCCCAAAATTTTAACGACAAAAAATTGGCCCTTCCAGACCCAGCCCCAAAAGACACTAGACACGCCTCTGTATCACTCCCCCTTAACGATATAACATAAAGTTAGTGAACCTGGTTACCATTTTTACGAGAAAGCGAACACTGTTCACAAATAAATTCACACGCGGACTCGTGGCAATAATTAACTACCCATAACTTTTTTGAGGCTGGATCCGCCTCATGCATATAAAACTACCTGTTTTATACAATTTGCTCAGATCAATCAAGCGTAAAACCAATCATAATACATCCATCCATTTACCCGCTAGCTGTTTTCTCATATAATTATAAGTTTTCTATTTCAATAGTGAGAATGTAACAATAAAGCTGTGGAAAACAGAAGATTGTCACGTTCAAGGTGAAATTGACTGATATTGATGTGTATATGTTAGAAAACTACGTGGTTTAGTTGTAATATTTAACTCATTTATAGTGTATATATATATATATATATATATATATATATATATATATATATATATTCTATATTATATAGGTCTTAAAATATTGGTGAGGTATCAAAGCTTTTTTTTTACTTTTATAAAATGATAGATTTTTTCTGGATCCCATACATACTAAATTTTTCGAATTATTTTAGAGACATTGCGTGTAAAGTTGTGGAACTTAATGCCACGCTTTGTCTCGCTACTACTGTCAATTCTCCCGAATAGGTATGGAACACGACCGCCTTCACAGTCAAACACTGTATTTATTATACACAATTTAATTACACTTTCATAAAAAAATATATTTCATGTAATATTAATTATACTTATTGAATAAAAATTGCGAAATTTAAACATTTAATTTAAAAATTATCATATTTTCTATTAAATAGATAAAACTACCGTTACGTAAACGGATATAGTGTTACATTTTATACACTTAAATATCTCTATACAGTCGTGTATGCGAGCACCGCGCTACAGTAAACCATGTCAAACGGTTCGTATCACACGATGACACACTTATGGTACAGTGGTCAACTGCGCTTACTGGTTTCGAGGAGGTTGCGGGTTCACTTTTTGTTTTTTAACTAGCGACCGGGCCGCGAGTTCAGTCGCGGCCTCGGTCGCTTGAACTACTCATAATTTTTTTATTAATTTGAATTACTCGAGTTCTAATATCATTATCGTTTTGAAGTTAAATCTATATATTAAGAACGAAAATTTTAGCCGCTTCTATAAAACGCTTATTTTGTAGCAATTGATATATTTTTTTATATATTAAAACCGATTGATAAAATAGAATAGTGGAAACTTAATTCAACATGCACACAGACAGGCAAGACAAACCGGCAAACAGGCAAAAATTTTAAAAGTTTTTGGATCTGTTACATATAACATTTATATAGGCTATAAATGTCACCACAAATACTTTTTCTTATATATTATCTTCCATGAACAGAAAAGGATCACTTACAATTTTATTATATGTAAAAAAAAGTTACTTATTATTATTATTATTACTTATATTTTTAAGATACTTATTAAGATTGAAAATCGAACAAAAGTAAAAATTATATAGTACAATATATTTACCCTATCTATCCCTATAAAATAGGGATCGGAGTGACTTGACACTATGCACTCTCTGAGACAGGACTAAAATTACTATATGGAATTGACGAAATAAAAACACATTCATATATTACGTATGATGATCACGGATAACAAGCAACTTACAAATAACAAAAAATGTTACTCTTATTGAAATTTCACACATCTTCCACACTAAGTGGACATAGAAACGAGCACTTTTTTAATATGTGTGGCTGTAAATGCGACGGTTGTAAATTCGGTTCTCGGTCCTTCGGTGACAAGGCAAAGCGCGGCGTTTAATTCCGTCATTCAACACGCAATACCTCAAGCGGCGGTGGTAGCGTGAGGCTGATTTTTTTTATATATATTATATAGTTATTTATATATATATATAAATAAATAACTCTTCTAATTCCGAGTGATTGTGATTCCGAGTCCGAGTGACAAGCACAGACGAAACTACTGGTCTTAGAAAATTTAAATTATGCATGTAGCAAGGTTAGAGAGTGTAGGGGAGCACTAAGAGAGGATTTCCCTAAATATAGAGTATAATAATTTAAAAAAATGAGGAAGGAGAAAATAGAGAGCTTGTTTCTCTTTCTTTAATAACTAGTTTGACGCGCTTGTTCCGTACAGTGGGTTTCGTACAATCTAACAGTATTTGGTCGCAGTGGCTGCCTCCTAACGCATAATCTTTCATCATTTTATGTTCTATAAAAAAAACTACGGCGAAGATGTTATCTTAATGGTACTTCTAGTGAAAATTAGTTTTAGTGAAACTTTAAATATTTAGTTTTTTTTATAGCTTCACGCTGTATCCCGCATGTAGCAGGGTAGGCAGCAGGAACCAAGTGGTACCGATAGTACACAGTTCCTCACACTTCACCCGATTTTCGCAAGTTGAGTTTCAGAACTTAACACCGATCAGAGTTACGCCGTTGTTAAAGCAAGGAAATGGGAATTATTCATTCTTGCCTTATTAGTACGGAAAAAGAAAAAAATATATAATAAAATTATAGGGTGGGAATCGAAGCGGTTACTATTTATTAATTTTAATAAATTCCTTTAAATAATGAAACAAAAACAATATTTTAAAATTCAGTAAGATAAACAAAAAATGAGCATACCAATACACCCCGTATTATATCTATATCATTTCAATCAAGCTTCATAATATATATTATTATTATAACAGATAAACCACAAACGGGCATCGAATTCTCGACCACAATACTCAATACGCTGCCATTTTACAAAATAAATTGACATATTTTAATGATAAATGCTATTATTAAAATGGAAGATATTTTATATTACAATATAAATATTATTTTGCATTGTACAACAGTTAGCTTGCCTGACTGTGACTAGTGTGGATTCAGTTCGCGTTCTGGGGGAGTTGTTTACATTTTCTCGCTTTGGTAACAAGAGAAAGCGCAGAGTTGAGCACCGTCACTCAACATGCAATTTCTGGAAATTGGGCTGTACCTGGAGAACGGAGTCTCCCAGCACTAGCTGCTAGCTTCCTGTACCTCCACTGATATATAAATCATTAATTAGTAAACTATATCTAGTTTGCGCTGGTCGTGGCGCAGGGGCACAAAGTGTGGCAGTAAACGCGACTGGTTGTGGGTTCGATCCCCGCTCGAGGAAATGAAATATTTATTTACATCTATATTTGCATTGCTTCGCTCTGGTGGCGAGGCAAAAGCGCGGCGTTGAGTTCCGACACTTGACTTCCAGAATTCGGCGGAAAGTGGGGAACGAGGTATCTTAACACTAGTTCCCTCTGCCTACCGTGCGGGAAGCAGCGTGAAGCTGTTTTTTTTTAATAATTTCTAGTTTCTACTAAATTTCTTCCAGTAAATCTTTTTAATAATAGAAAAAAAATATAAAAAAAAAGACCAATCCAAAGCTTTAAAAAAACGTGTTTATCGGCAATTGACCTGAGATGCTTAGATTGTATTTTGTCACGACCATTACGCAAGCACCAACAAGGAACTACTATAGAAACGTACTTCCAATCTCCATACAAAAAATATAGACTAAAAACTGTTACAATTATAGTTTACACGCGATATTCACACTTTTACTCACATTATATCGAACTAGTCTTCGCTCGTAACTTTGCTTACATGGACTTTGATACGTAATATGGGAAATCTTTATCTTTATTTCTTTTTACGTTCCCAGAGGAGTTTCGAGAAATTCTCCCCCAGTGCTCCCCGACACTCCCTAACCTACCCGTAAGACAAATTTCAATTTTCTAAGTCAAGTTTTGTAAGTAAAAACGTATAATTATAATAAAAATGAAATTGTATAGCAGTTAAATGCGATAAGCGAGAACTGAGGAAGTGAAAATACTTGTAAATATCAAACTTTTTTGTATGGTATAATATTTTTTTTGTTCCCAATAGAACCGATTTATTATGATTTTTTTAAAGTTTCACGCTTTATCCCGCATACATGAGCAGACCAGACCTAGTGCTAAGACACTTTGTTCTCCACGCAACGCGCATTTTTCTAGACTTTCAGTGTTGCTGGAACTCAAAGCCGTGCTTTGTCTTGTTACCAGAACGATGAAAGGAAAATAATGAAATCCACCGCTTGGGAATCGAATCCATAACTGTCGTGTTTACAGTCTGTTTTTATTTTGGCATCATATACTAATTACAAAAATAATTAAAAAATATTCTCGATGAAGACGAAGCAGCAACTTTATTGCTTTATTAAGTCTTTGACGAGGTATTTAAGCTTGCGCTCTCTCACAAAGTCACAAGTTCCGTTTCAAAATTACCTAACTTTATTATTAACACTGCATTGGCTCAGTGGAAATTTCACTTTTAGAGTATGTATTCAATTACTTTATGAGAACTAAGCATGCTGTTATTAGCATACAAATTTTGTAGAATTACAAATGAGGCTGTTAAGGTTGACTATCTGATGGTAAAAGCGATGGTTGCCAGTTTGATTAAAGTTCGGTGTAATTAATTATTTTCATTTCCTTGCTCAAGACCAAGCGTCGCGTAGAGTTCTGCCACTCAAGATGCATTGTCCTGAAAATTGGGCTGTACGTGGGTAACCGAAGTGTCTTAACAGTAGGTTCCCTTTGCCTACCCTTTTATATAAGAGATACATTTTTTGTTCCATAAAGCATACACTTAATAAATTTGACAACCATGATCAGACGCCTGTATTATATTTACACGACATACATAACACATTCCAAGAGGAGGTTATTAATTTTACTAATAACCTTCTTTTGGAAGTCAGCTTAAAAGGTCATAAAATAATTAAAAAAATGCTTCACAGCGTATCACGCATACAGCGGGGCCAGCAAAGGGAATCTAATGTTAAAACACTCCATTCTCCACTTCGCATGTTTAGCGATTTGAGACATCGCACGTTGAGCGGCGGAACTCAATGTTGCAATTTCTCTTATTACTCCAGCGAGGAAATATTTATATAAAACTCATTCCTCTAAATGGGATTTGAACCCCAACCGTCACATTTTACAATCAGACGCCATACCGCTGCGCCACGGCGTCCTCATAGCAAATTGGCCTTTAATAGACCATTTTCCACTATCCAACGACGGTTTACGTATTTAAAATCATATATAATTTCATATTTCTAAGTTAAGAAGCTTAACAGTTCTGTAATGATGTAGCGAAATCTCCTAACGGTGAGAGAAAGTACTGTATACAGTATAAACTGTACACAGTAAGCTAATATTACAACATTTTGTTCAACGGATCAAATGATTCGATTAGACTTGCGGCGTGGCTTATCCATAGTTATAAAGCTGATGTGTTTGTTTGGTTGAACGCGCTATACTCAGGAACTTGACCATTCAAATCGCAGGGAAAGGAAATGGTGTTGAGTAGTCGATTTTGTCGTTGTGTCTGCTGTCACAGGTACTTCGGGCAAATCATGGCAAAATGTTAAAAAAAAATTGTGAAAAATTCGGGCACAATGTATACTTATTAAGAAAACGTACAAAAATTTTAACGTTGCGGGATTTGAACCCGTGCCTCTTTGGTAACCGTCCAAGCGCTCTGACTAAGTCATACGTTCACAAATGTATCATATTACGACATACACATTTTTTTGTTATTGTACATTACTCCATTACGGTTAGTATTATGATAGTTAGTAACAAAGTTATCGTCCGCATTATATGTATGCTTGTCCGCTAACAGTATGTGTATATTTCTCGGAAACTAAAAGTTCATATATATAATTATTTTTGATTAAAATTTATTAATATAACGTAAAATAAAAGAACAATAAATTACGAGCTTCCACCATTTTAGTGACGACGCAACAATCTAACATTGTTCCTTGCTCTGGTAACAAGGCGTTGAGTGCCTTCACTCAATAGACAATGGCAGCTATACGTAGCTTAGGGGACCATACTTGATTAGTACTATAATACGAATGTATTAGGTACTTAATCTTTTCCTATGCAAGTATAAATTAAAAAAAATCATAAACTTATAATATCAAGTGGGTCAAATCCAGTTTTTTAGGTTTTATGATATAGTTATATTTTCTATATGATCTAAATTCAGCGGAAAGTAAGAAACGAAAGTGTCTTAATGGGAACGGAATGTCTTACCACTAGATTGTCACGTTCCCGCTGCCTACTCTGCTATATGCGGGAAAAAATATAATAATAAAACATCAATATTTTATTTGTATCCAAAAATTTGAAATGTGCAAAATTTCACAGGTAAATCCCCGACGTATTGCCAACCTCAGGGCACGTTAGCGTATAATTGACTTTGGCGTCGATGAAATGAAAAATTCTGTTTTCGACGTGCAGTTGGTACTAACTGGGTTAGTTGCAAATTGCATTTCGGTTATAATTCCGTTTGGGGTCGACTCGTTATATCGCGACCGTATTACATGATTATGGTGCATTCTATATTTGATTTTTTTATAAAAGATAATATTTAAATAAAATATTACTTAAATTTAATATTAAAAAAAACTTGTCCTGCTGTGGTTGATACAGTGTGTCGTTGAGTTGAGTCCCTATCAACGGAAAGCCTACCTACTGCTGTGCGGAAAAAAGTATGAAAATCCCGCACACAGCAGGGTAGGCAGAGGGAATCTAGTGTTAAGACACTCCATTCCTCGCTTAGTTGCTTAAAAATAGAAAATTTGAACCATATCTATATTTGAAGTCAAACTATTCATAACCATTATCATATTATTAAGCATAATCTTAGAATTGAAAGCATTGAGGCCGTCATGGTGCAAGTGATCTTGTGACAGTAAACGCTACTGTTATGGGTTCGATTTCCACTGGGGGAATGATTTATTTTCATTTTGTCACCCTAAAAACAGGACAAAGAGTATTGTTGACTTCCTTCATTCAATACTGATTCTCGAATATATGTTGGGAGGCTATTATGTTGGGAGCAGAGTATCTTAAAGTATTGAGATCCTAGTAAGGTTCCCTCTGCCTACACTAAAAAAAATAAATGTGTTTCTTGCGATAAGAACGGATTCTTTGAAAATCATATAAATCTACAGCAATCAGTTATACACTTATAAATCAGTCACACCTTGATTTCACCACAAAGGCTAATTGTAACAGCTTAACAAACAACTAAATTTACGCAAAAAAATATCTTGAAAGACTGACAGACAGACGGACGGACTAACAAGGAGACAGGCAAATTGACAACAAAGTAAACGGAACCTTTGTACCATTTTTTTTCTTTTGAAATGTGGAACCTAAAAATCAAGCAAAATAATTAAAAAAAAAATTCGCAATTTTATCACGAACACGTTAAATTCGAGAGTAATTACTACAATGTAAATTGAACTCCGTTATGATTCATATATAAATATGGTTAGAGGGCCACTGACCATATGGCGGCAGTAGGTCAAGAAGCAACGGCCTATAGATAGAGACGGACGATCAAATTTAAGCTTTATGTCTATAGATATGCAGTTGAAAAATTCCCTTGTAAATATAAGACACGGGAAAATAAGTTCTATATTGAGGGACGTAAGAAAAAAATATTTTTTTTGCGTTTAATATGAACGTGGTAAAATGCGTACTTGATTTTTATTTTTAAGCAAATAGTACTATAATAAAAAAAGAATGTAGGGTATTTTTATTTTTCTTAGCTTCACGCTGTATCCCGCTTATAATAGGGTAAGCGGAGGGAAACTACTATATAGATACCCCGTTTCCCACGCGCCGCTCAAATTTCAGGTCTTTTCATTTCCTCGCTCTGGTAAGAAGACAAAGTACGGAACTGAGTACCACCACTCAACACAAAATGTCTCGAATTCAACCGATAAATGCAGCAAAGAGTGTCTTGACACTAGGCTTCCGTACCTATCACAAGAGAAATTAAGCATAATTATTAACTATTAAGATAAATAATATAATAAACACCTTTTATACAAATTACGTACAGACAGACATGGACAATTAAGCATATGTTCCAAAGACTGAATATTATTATTATTATTATTATTGAAATGTAATACCACAGGTAAGGGCATGTGCGATAAAAGCGAGTTCAACAAAGCGAAACCAGCTAGCTACCTTTATATACTTCATTAAATATTCTAATTGTATTGTAAGTTAATTTAATTTATTCAAGAACACACATATTCTATTTTCTTTGACACATACATTAAATTGAGATATTTGATAGATCGTCGTGGGGCAAATGACGGAACTCAACGCCGCGCTTTGCCTTTATACCAGAGGGAAGATATGAAAATATTAGTAAATAATAATTCATTAACCCGAGTCGAATTCGAAGAAACAACCGTCACGTTTACATTCGGCCGCTGTCTTGCTGCGCCACGACGGTCTCAAGTTCAACTGTTTTTTTTACTCCATAAAATACTTCCGTTCCACGTATTCCATTCCGCCGTATTCATGAGGTATTGCGTATTGAGTGACGGAACTCAACGCCACGCTTTGCCCCGTGACCAGAGCGAAGAAATGAAAATATTAAATATGTTGCTCCCAGGAGTGGGAATCGAACCCACATCAGTCGCACGCTTGTGCCCTTGCGCCACGACGGCGTCAAACCGTCATTAAGTTCAACTACTTAATTAAATGTTTTTAGGTTATTATTACCATAGCATTGTCTAATTAACGCGGTGGCCTTAATTTTTATCACCATTAAGATATAATTTATTCTGTCTTTTGATTTCTATTCTTAGGTATCAAGATTTATTAGCAGATATTTATTTAGTTAGACACAGCGTCTTGTTGTAAACGCGACGGTTGTGGGTTCGATTCCTACTCATACAATTATATATTTCATTTCCTCGCTCTGGTAATAAAATGAAGTGCGGCGTTGAATTCCACCACTCAACACTATGTCTTGAAAATTGTGAGGAAAGTAGGAAATGGAGTGTCTTAATTCTAACAGCGTAAAGCTATCACTCTATCCTACCATGTGCAGAATACAGCGTGTAGCTAAAAAAACACATATTAGCTCATTCCTGACTAAAAGCAAAGACTCGGAGTTCATGTTCATGTTCAAAAAAAAAATTTATATTCAAAATATTGTGCTTCACCAACGCCGTGTTTCGTCTACCAGAGCGGGAAGATGAAAACAAATTAAATATATTCAATCCCTCGGGTGGCAATCGAATCTACGACCCTACGACGTTCCCAATCTCAATAATATATTTTTTCTAATTACAAGAAGCCTATAATTCATAGAATTTTTTAATTTCTAGTCGGCTTTATGTTTATACGACGGTTCAAACAAGCCTATTTAAATATAGCATATTTTGAATTTGAATCTCAAATAAGAGGGAGTAAATTTCTGAATTAATGTAAATACTAAGATGTCCAAAATTCCTCCTCCGCTAGTAATACCTTGCTCACAGAGTAACTTGGACTAAGTAAAATATGCTGAGCAGTTCTCTGGCTCGCTTAAAGGCTATCGAAGAATGTGGTTTAAGCAGAACAATATACGTGAAACTATAATATAAATGAAAAATAAATAAATAAATCAGCTTCACGCTGTATCCCGCACACAGGGTAGGCAGAGGGTAGGCCTAGTGTTAAGACACTCTGTTTCCCATTTTCTGACTAATTCTGGAGGTATTGCGCGTTGAGTGGCACAACTCAACGCCGCGCTCGTCCTCGATACCAGAGCGAAGAAATGGAAATATAAATTTAAGTAAATATTTCATCTCCTCGAGTCTGGATCGAACCCACAACCAGTCGGTTTGACAGTCACATTTTGTGCCTCAACATAAATTAAACACTAAATAAAAATATTTTAACTATAAATAAGCAGCTTCACGCTGTATCCCGCATAGCAAGGTAGTGTTAATACAATCAATTCCGCACTTTTCGCTCAGTTTTTGCGTGTTGAGCGCGCTTGGTCTTAACTACAGATATCGAAACCTTGTATTTAAAGTCAGATGGTTTGTCGTTTATAATTAGTAGTATTTATAAAAGACATTTCTTCGTTACTTTGATTTTTACTCGGTCATATGAGAAAGAACAGAATACTTGCCCCAAGCTGATAGCATATTTTAAGTACTCGTACCTAGCAATATAAAAAATCCTGGATTCATTTCAGTAAACATATTTATAGTTCGAAAACATGTATAAAAGAGTTATTTCATAATTCGCTGGTATGTGTCTTGGGCTGCATCCAACTCCTACGCGGTATGGAAATAGATTGAGATTCTCATACAAAATCTCACTTGGCTGTGGAGGTGACTATACAGCTGTCGTTATAAATCATCTTCTATTAGTTCTGGACATGCAATTGAAATTTATAATTTTCATACAGCCCCAAGTTCTTTTAGATCTGAAAAATAAAATAAAAATAAAAAAATGAACGTAAATTCAACTTAGAAACCAGAAAAATTTAAGAAAGTTATTATATTGTATATTTATTGGTCAGTTTGAAGATAATAGATACAGAGGCTGTCATTGCGCAGCGGTACTAGGTAGGATTATAAGCGTGATGATAATGGGCTCAATTTCTACTCGGGTAGGTGAGTTGCCACTCACAATTTTGCACGTGGGGAAATGAGTGCCTTAATAGTAGGGTCCTACTGCATATCACGCTGTATACGGGATACAGCGTGAAAGCTAAAAAATCCTTCGTGATTTTACATTTCCCATTCCATGACCTTGACCCTAAAAGTAACATAAGAAAATAACAAAAGAATTTGAATCGAAGCTTAAAATAAAATATCGATTAAAATAGATCAGAAAAATGTTCTTATCAAAAAAATGATTCAAATTCAAATTCAAATAATTTTATTCAAAATAAAATAAGTTACATGCTTCATTTTTTGTACATCGAATAATTTACCACCAGTTCACTAAAGTTAATGCCTCAGACTGAGAGGAACCGGCGCAAAAAACTCAGCGGGACCTATTTTTTTAAATTAATTTTAAACAAATACATATTTAATTATCTATGTGTACATATTATTTTCTTAAAGGCATTTAATATGAACTGCAAAATCCATTATTTCTACAAATCAAAATACTATGAGTCCAATAGCTTAGACTATTGATCTTATCTTTGTGTGTGTCCTGAGACCTTCATGACACAGTGGCACATATAACTTCTGACTTTAAACGCGACGGCTGTGGGTTCGATTTCTACTATATTAGGTTTTTCGGCAATGAATTATTTTCACTTCCTTGTTCTGGTATCCAGACAAATCGCAGCGCTAAGCCCCGACAATCAATGTGAGATAGCTTCGGAGATTACATAAAAAGTGTGGAAGGTAGTTTTTTAAAACTAGGTTCCTTCTACTTTTCGTTCCATATGCACCATAAGACGTGTAACTGAAACAAGTGTATTTGAAAAGTAACATTAAACAAATTAAAGAGTTTTTTTTAAAAGATCGACAGTCGCATGCCATGGTCGCAGAACCGGTCCTCTCATGCTCCTCGACCTACTATCCACATATTTACGCTCATTTCAAGTAATTTTATTTATTTAGTCCTTAGCTTAAATCATTTTATAAATATCATACTTACAGATGATCTACAAATGATATATTATAAGTACCCATTATTATCAAAAATGCAGATATTTTTATAAAAATTGGAATTGAAATAAATACATTTATAATATTAATTAATTTTTTTAAAAAAATCCCTTAACATTCCCGTTCCCGTGCCTTAAAAGGTAAAAACGGAATCGTTATAGAATCACTTTGTTGTGCGTCAAGAACCATACATCTCCTAATCGCGTGGATGTATTGAGACAAAAATAATATCAAATATTCAGGTCTATAGTCCCTTGAAGTTCAGAAAAACATCAAGCTTCTAAGTCAGAAGACACGAGCGATTCGACAGTATTCGATTTTGCTGCATTTTATGTGAAATTCGAAACATAATCAAAACCTTACCGAGGCTACTCACTTCTACATTTATAAAATTTAACACGAAGTGAGAATTTACAATACATTTGTATTATATATGTAAATGTATTGTAAGTAATGGGAAAAATCCGAAAAGTAAAAAGTTATAGGTATTTCATAGAAAAATATCATTACAAACTTATGTTATATTTGTAGTGAATTTCATATAAAATGAGTGCATATACCGTCAAACTTAAGTTTGTCAACTTTTATAAGTTGTACTTCTGTTTGTTCTACAATCCTGAAATTGGTACGGAAGTGTCGGTAGGCGAGTCTGACTCGTACTTAACCGGTTTTAATTCTTTATACTAAAATAAGCTTGCGTTACAAAATATATAGCAATGGTATGTTAAATTTCCAATCTGTAAATATAGGCATATGAATCTTCATTTGTTTTAAATATATTCGTATAATGGAGGCTATCCGGATTAATTGGTTTCCAAGTCAGCTTTACGCTGTATCCCGCACTCAGCAGGGTAGGCAGAGTGAGCTCAGTGTTGAGACACTCCGTTCCCTACTTTCCGCCGAATTTTGGAGGCATTACGTGTTGAGTGGCGGAACGCCGCGCTTTGCTTATACACCAGAGAGAAGAAATGGAAATATAAATTTAAATAACTATTTCATTTCATCGAGTAGGGATTGAACCCACAACCAGTCGCCTTTACGGTCACACGCTTGTGCCCCCGCACCACGACTGTTTGCCAAAAATATATAATACTTAGTTTTCAAAAATATATTGAAATTATTTACATTCCTTGGCTCTGGAGAGAAAATAAAGTGCGGCGTTCAGTTCAGTGACTCAACAAGTATTGAAAATTAGGCCATGCCCGACGGCAAGTAGATTCCTTGGGGAGTATAGGAGAGCAATTAAATAAGAAAGGATATTCAGAAATTCCTACAGGAATGGGATAAAACGAGATTTTACATTTTTTACACTTACGCAAAAGAAGTTGCGGTCAACTAGTTATATTATAAAAAAATATTAAAATACTGTTAATATTATCGTTTTGTAAAAAAAGGCTTATAAAGTTAAAAAGTAAGGTAGAAATAACGTGAACTTGCTGTTTATACTAAAAAATGTGAAATTACTACTTACAATTTTTTATCGAGCCTTATTGCAAGTATTCTGGTTTGCAAGCGATTATTATGCCTTTTTTTATTTTAATGTCGTTTTCTCAATAATATTACTGCTTTGCGGCGAAGGATTTTCGAATGTAGTTTTACCGTCACGCTGTATAGTCCCCACAGCAAGATAGGCCTCTAATATTGATCTTTAATTACCTTATTTTTCTCTTTATTTTTAATTTCCTGCTGTATCCTGCATGTAGTAGGGGGAATCTAGTGTTAAAATATTGCGTTCCCAAAGCACGCACGCAGTTCTTCTGTTACCAGAGCTAGAATGGTAAAATCATTCAGTTGAACCCACAATTGTCGCATATTGTCTCCTTGCAGCGAGTGACGGTTCATTTGCTGTGCGGCTGCGTTATGTTGGCTCCAATTAATCGATTGGCCCTTGTAATTCTATATGAAAATTAATATTATTTATCTCCCTCTAGAAAACAATCAGCTTAGAATTTCGCTATTCAACATACAATATCTTTAAAAAAATATATAAATCTAAAATAGACAGTCTCAATATAATAAAACAGGGATAGCTAATTAAATTTTTACATCACCTTTCATAAACACTTAAGCAAATGTCAAAATTAAACTCATATTTAACACATACATATAAACGTACGTGTCTTGTTCGCGACCAAAATGGAGTTCGTAATAAGATACGAGTGGTGCGCACGAAAATAGCCGCGCGAAAAGAGCTCGCCCGCTCCGTCACCGCTGACTCACGCGCATCCAAGAACTAGGGTAATATATTGAAGCGACGTACTACCTCCAGAATGAATTGATCGTTATCAACTTAATGTCTGATTGTGCACCTGATAGAGATTTTTTACAAAAAAATATAAATACTAATATTATTAAGTTGGACATTTTGATTAAGTTACAGGAACTACTTTTCCGAATTAAAAAAATATTGTTCTTAATAAAAAATTAAAATGTACATATTATTTTAATAAGCAAACGTTTAAAGCAATGCGAGGTTAGATTTGATAATCATAAAAATAAATAAGTTGAAATAAATCAGCTTCACGCTGTATCCCGCACACAGTATGGTAGGTAGAGGGTACCTAGTGTTAAGACACTGCGTTCCCCACTTTCCGCCAAATTCTGGAGTTATTGCGTTTTGAGTGGCAGATCTCAACTTTTTTTGCCACGGCACCAGAGCGAAGACATTAAAATATAAATTTAAATAAAAAATTAATATCATTCACAATTTGCGCACCTGCGATGGCCTCATATTTGATATATAAGTAAATAAATTTACATTTAATGTAACATACATTCTCCTCTTTTACAGTGGAAAGCTCTGGCGTTGAACGCTTACCTATCGCCTCGGGCAGACCTGGTGACCCATCTCCACCGATTTTCGAGCAAATATTTAAAAATGCACGATTTGCACAAGGAGGTAATGCAAAATTTGAAGGCAAGTTAAGAGGAAATCCTACTCCGGTTGTATCATGGACCAGAAAGAAGGCTCCATTGGTTGAGTGTAATAAATATAGTATGAGCTACAATGAACAAACTGGGGATGTGTCTCTGCTAATCAAACAAATTGGTCCTGGTGACGAGGGAGAATATACATGCACAGCGAGAAATCAATATGGTGAAGCGATTTGCTCAGTATACATTCAACCTGAAGGTGTGCCAGTACCCGCACATCAGACCTCACAGCAACAAAGCTACAGACACGTTAGTGAGAGTGTAGAACATAAATCTTATGGTACTCAAGGCTATTCTTCTGAACAGTCACGACAATCCCAAAAGTACGCATACACAAATGGGTCAGATTACTCATCCATAGAGGATTTTAAAGTAGATACATTTGAATACAGACTTTTGAGAGAGGTATCCTTCAGGGAAACAATAACAAAAAGGTACATTGGAGAAACTGATATTCAAATAAACACTGAAGTAGATAAGAACCTGGGGCCAGTATCTCCACCGAAAATATCACAAAAACCTAGAAATTCTAAGCTTCAGGAAGGTACTGATGCACAATTTCAGGTACAGCTATCTGGCAACCCCAGGCCACGTGCCACGTGGTTCAAAAATGGTCAGAGGATAGTGAACTCGAATAAACACAACATAATAACAACCAACAACCAAACTATCCTTAGAGTAAGAAACACACAAAAGTCTGATTCAGGCCATTACACTCTTTTGGCTGAAAATCCTAATGGTTGCATTGTCACATCAGCGTACCTTGCTGTGGAATCCCCCCAAGAAACTTATGTACAAGACCAAAAATCACAATATACAATTGATACTCAACAAATAGAGACTGAACGAATAGAAATAAGTGAAAAAGCTCTTGCTCCGCAATTTGTTAAGGTCTGCCAAGATAGAGATGTCACTGAAGGAAAAATGACGCGATTCGATTGCCGCGTCACAGGTAGACCTTATCCAGAAGTCACGTGGTTCATTAACGATAGACAAATCCGAGACGATTATAATCATAAGATATTAGTAAACGAATCTGGTAATCATGCACTTATGATTACAAACGTCGATAGACGTGATAGTGGTGTAGTAACATGTGTAGCGCGAAATAAGAGTGGAGAAACATCTTTCCAATGTCGGTTAAATGTTATCGAAAAAGAGCAAGTTGTTGCTCCTAAGTTCGTTGAACGTTTTAGTACTTTAAATGTGCGAGAGGGTGAGCCCGTTATACTGAATGCACGCGCTGTTGGCACACCTACACCACGTATCACATGGCAAAAAGATGGTGTTCCCATTATACCCAATCCAGAGCTACGAATTACTAACGAAGGTGGGGCCTCGACATTAGATATACCCAGAGCCAAGGCGTCGGATGCGGCATGGTATCAGTGCACTGCTCAAAATGTCGCAGGCTCCACAGCAACTCGGGCGAGGCTTTATGTGGAAGTACCAAAAGAGCCTCCGCCTGAGCAGAAGCGTCTGCACTTGCCCCGGCCTACAAAAATTATCGAGCCAGAGTAAGTCGTATATAAAATATACCTTGCACATCACGTACATCATTTTCTTTATGTTCTTTATTTTATACCTTATTTTTGTTCACTACAGGCCTGCTCCTGGACCGGAAATTATATATTTAAGGCACGTGGAAAGAGCACGACCATATGTTCCTCCGGGTGAAGAAGACCGTGTCTATCCTCCACCTCAATTCATTGTGCCACTTAAAAGTGTTTCACAAATGGAAGGCGGGAAAATTCATTTTGAAACGAGGATAGAACCGGTCGGGGACCCAACGATGAGAATCGAGTGGTTGAAAAATGGTCAAAGTATAGAAGCTAGTAAGTAGTACCTATCAAATTATATAAATGTACAAATAAATATATAATAAAGTTAGAGTATTCTTAATTAATAAATAACTGTTATTGTTACAGGTTCCAGATTTACTTCTATATTTCGTTTTGGATATATATCTTTAGATATGCTCAGTCTTAATATTCAAGATAGTGGTGAATATACATGTCGTGCAATAAGTGCTACAGGTATGGCAGAAACGACGGCTATGTTACAAGTAACACCTAGAGCAACAATTGAAAGAACCAGTCAACATCCGGAAAGCTTACAATATATTCAACAATTAGAAGACTATTCTAAATATCAACATCAAGAATCCATTGAAGAACAAACATCACAAAAACCACAATTTATTAGACCATTACAAGATCTTGGGGAACTGCAGGAAGGTAGAAATGCACATTTCGAAGCGCAACTTACACCTGTTAGTGACCCAACTATGAGAGTCGAATGGTACAAAGACGGAAGGTCTATTACAGCCAGCTCGCGAATCACAGCAATCTTCAACTTCGGCTACGTCTCCCTTAACATCATGCACCTACGGGCTGAAGATGCAGGTTCGTATACAGTGAGGGCTGTGAATAGACTAGGGGAAGCCATTAGTACCGCTTCGATAAGAGTAACAGCTAGAAGCACAGTAACAGCTGATCTCGGCATACCTGAACAACGTAGATATATCGAAAAGACTGAGCAATTAGAAGCTTATCAACAACAACAACACCAAAAATATTATCAGGAAGCACCTGAAAGTACTCAGAGACCAGAGTTCAAAACACCAATAAAAGATCAAATAAACATTAAAGAAGGCGGTTTTGCCCATTTCGAGGCTCGACTTGAACCAATTGGCGACTCTACACTCAGAGTAGAATGGTTAAAGGATGGACGACCAGTCGAAGCTAGTTCAAGAATAACTACATTTTTTAATTTTGGATATGTAGCTTTAACAATTAAATCCGTAACAATTCACGACGCAGGACACTACACATGTCGGGCGTATAATGCACTTGGACAAGCAACTACAAGTGCTAATCTTACAATCATTACAAAGAAAGATATTGTAGCTGAATCTCAGCACCCTGGTGGACTAGAAAAAATTCAATATTTAGAAGATTCCAGTAGATACTCGAAAAGGTCGGAGGAGGAAGTTAAAATTACACAAAAACCACGATTTCTTGGTCCACTTAAGGGAACAAATAAGATTGTTGAAGGGCAAAGTGCTCATTTTGAGGCTAGAGTTGAGCCTCAAAGTGACCTCACTATGACCGTCGAATGGTACTTCAACGGAAAACAAATAAAATCAGCGAATCGAATTCAAACATATCATGATTTTGGATACGTCGCGCTGGATATTACTAATGTCCGCTCTGAAGATTCTGGTGTTTACACAGTTGTAGCGCGTAATGCTTCTGGAGACGCCCAACTCAGCGCTTCAATGGTAGTTGAAAGTAAGTCATGTGCATATCCATTTCTTTGTTACTCTACATACCAATTATGTAATTATTATACATGATATTTCTTTTCACAGCTCGATCCAGTATTGACACATCAAGTATTCACCACGGCTTATATGAAAAGACACGCCAATTTGAGGAATCGAAATTCGTCGAGCCTATGTATCATATTGAAGAAATTTCAAAATCAAAACCAATCTTTGTTCAACCATTGTCGGACCCACAACCAGTTTCTGAAGGCAAAAATATTCATCTTGAATGTAGATTGGAACCTATGGGCGACCCAACTATGAGAGTTGAATGGTTCCACAATGGTAGAGCTGTTACAGTAGGTTCAAGATTTAGAACGTACTATGATTTTGGTTTTGTAGCATTAGATATTATACATGCTACTTCATCCGATTCAGGTGAATATACTGTTAGAGCAGTAAATCATTTGGGTTCAGCGCACACATCGGCAATGGTTCGAGTGATTGAAAGGTCTGACATCTTGACCGAAACACAAAATGAACAAGCAGTTGAACAGATTCAGATGCTAGAAGACGCTGCTCGTAGAAGCCGGCAGGTTCAAGAAGATATTACAGTAATGCAAGCACCACAGTTTTCCAGACCATTACATAATATTGAGACTATGGAAGGTACTAATGTACATTTAGAATGCCGATTACAACCAGTTGGCGATCCAACTATGAAAGTAGAATGGTTCTGTAATGGCAGGCCTATTAAAACAGGACATCGATTTAGACCAGCCTATGAATTTGATTATGTCGCTCTGGATCTTTTAAGTGTTTATCCAGAAGATTCTGGAGTTTTTACCTGTCAAGCAACAAATCAATTAGGAGAAGCAGTTACTTCATGTGCCTTACGAGTAATGGCAAAGAAAGATTTAATTTTTGACTCCCAACATCCTTCTGGATTAGAAAAAATACAATATTTAGAAGACTCATCCCGTTACAAGAAATCTGATGTTATTGACGAATCAGTAAATATTAAACCTAGATTCATAACGAAGCCAAAATCTATTGAAAATGTCAAGGAGCGCAATCATGTCCACTTTGAATGCAAGCTTGAACCCGTTACAGATCCTAATTTAAAAGTTGAATGGTTCAAAAACGGCCAACCAGTAACTATTGGGCACAGATTCCGACCAATCCATGACTTTGGTTATGTAGCCTTAGACATAATTGATCTAATCGCGGAAGATTCCGGTGTATATACATGTAGAGCAGTCAACTTAATCGGTACTGATGAAGCTAGCTGCAGATTAACATGTCGTGAGACAGCTGATATAATCAGGGCTACTCAAAATGAAGCTGGGTTAGAACAGATTCAGGTGCTGGAAGATAGGTCTAAATATCATAGAACAGATTTTGTTGACGAGGTAACAACTCAGGCTCCAATATTTACTACATCTTTAAAAAATGTGGAAATCAAAGAAGGTCAACGTGCTCACTTTGAATGTCGATTAATACCAGTGTCTGATGCATCTATGAAAGTTGAATGGTATCATAATAATAAACCATTAAAGAGTGGTTCTAGATTTACCGAAACCAATAACTTTGGTTTTGTCGCACTTGATATTATGTCTTGTTTACCTGAAGATTCGGGCACATACACTTGCCGGGCTATAAATGCTCTTGGTGAAGCTGTTACTTCAGGTGTGGCAGTCGTTCATTCGAAAAAGTCAATTTATTTAGAATCGCAACACGAAAGTGCATTGTCAAGGCTTAATCAGTTAGAAGACTCTTCAAGGCATCAAAGACAATCTGCACAGGAAGAGTTAGTTATACAATCGCCCATGTTTACAATGCCTATGAAAGACATAAGAGTCGCTGAGAACCAAGCAGTACATTTTGAAGCAAAACTCATTCCTGTTGGAGACCCTAAGTTAAGAGTTGAATGGTTACGTAACGGAGTTCCTATTGAAGCTTGTGAGTAGTATTAATACTATACTTTCTATTGTAAAATTTTAATTTATGTGTACCATAATAATATTTCTTCTTTTAGCTAATCGTATAACAACAATGCATGACTTTGGATACGTCGCGTTGAACATGAAATACGTTAATCCTGAAGATTCTGGCACATACACATGTCGTGCTATTAACGAATTGGGAGAAGCAGTAACATCTTCCACTCTGTTTGTACAATGTAAGTATATTGTTTGGATTTAACCATACCTATATTAATGCAATCGCAATTAGATATAGTAAAAAAAAATACATAGTATACTATAATAATTAACGAAATAAAAATTAAATTTGACGTTTTACTTCAGCCAAAGCATCATTACAAATGGAATCTCAACACGAAACTGCTTTACAAAAAATTCAACAATTAGAAGATACATCACGCTATCAACGTAGGGAAGAAGTAGAAGTTGCAGTAAACCAAGCTCCTCGTTTCATTACTCAATTAAATGGACCTTCAAAATTAGTAGAAAGCCAAAGTGCTCATTACGAATGCAGAATTGAGCCTTACCCAGATCCAAATATGCGTGTTGAATGGTATTTTAACGATAAAGTTTTACAAAGTGGTCATCGTTACCGCACTGCTTATGACTTTGGATTCGCGGCGCTTGATATTCTTACTGTATATGGTGAGGATTCTGGAGAATATACGTGTAAAGCTATCAATAACTTAGGACAAGCAACATCTTCCATCAATTTAAACGTTCAATGTAAGTTGAAATATAATAATTAATAAATTATATATAAACTAGCTTAGAATGGAGCGCCAAACGCTACGGTCTCTACATACCTCTTTCGCCTCGTCCACTGTCATCAACCTCTTTATACATGCCCTCCGAGGGATCCTCATGCATTTTACGTGACCTTCTTCCAGTATCGTCGATACTGTATTTTCGAAGGTCAACCTAGGCCTCACCCTACCTTTCTTACCGCTAACTTTTCCATCATATATATATTACATATTTTAATTTAAATATATATTTTGTCTGATTTAGCTAAAGAATCTATTATAAGAGATACGCAACACGAAAGTGCATTAGAAAAGATTCAATATCTGGAAGACGACAGCAGATACAAACGAGTGGTGCGTGATGAAGGATTTATTGCTGAGAAACCTCAGTTTGGAAAACCACTTAAGAATGCTCATGTACCCGAAGGTCAACCCATACATTTAGAGGCTACGCTTACCCCAGTTAACGATCCAACGATGCGCGTTGAATGGTATTGCAATGGAAGACCAATTCCACAGGGTCATAGATTTAAGACCACTTATGACTTTGGATATGTGGCTTTGGATGTTCTTTATGCATATGCTGAAGATTCAGGAACGTATATGTGCAAAGCTACAAATGCCGTCGGTGAAGCTGTTACTACTAGTTCTGTTAATGTAGACGGTATGTAAACTAATAAGGTGATATGTTTATATTAAATTATTAATAAATATACATAAACTATAAATAAATATATTTTATAATGTCGTGACCAACTTCGCGTAATGGGGCAGTACTTGGCTGTAAGTGTTGTGGGTTCGATCTACACTCAGGGAAATGAACTAATTTTATCAGGAAAGACAAAGCGTTGCGTTAAATTCCAGCACTAAACACACAATGGCTTGACCCTGCATATACATTCGGATCAGAACGTAAAGCTGAAAAAGTTTCTATATAAAAAATGACAACTAATGAAACTATGTATTTTTTCATTTTTTAGCTAAAGCATCTCTCTACTTGGATACTTTGGATGAACAGCGGTTAAAGAAGATTAAAGAACTCGAACAATATGAAAGACCTAAAGCCATTGAAGAAGAACAACCAGGGCGAAGACCTGTATTTTTAACAGCCTTAACTAGTCTAGAGAATCTCAAAGAAGGTGACCGTGCTCATTTCGAATGTAGAGTAGAACCAATTAATGATCCAGATCTGAAGATCGAATGGTTCCTTAATGGTCAAAAGATTAAGACGGGGCACAGATTTAGAACGACCCATGACTTCGGTTATGTCGCATTAGATATATTATATTCCTACTCAGAAGACTCCGGTACCTACATGTGCAAGGCTACTAACAAACTCGGAGAAGCAGTCAATACGTGCACTTTGAAGGTTGCAAGTAAGTTGCTTTTAAAAAAAATAGAAATTCAAATGTCAATCGCAAAAATATATTTAATATCATATTTGCGTCCGTCATGGTACAGCGACACAGTGTTTGACTATAAACGCGACAGTTATGGGTGCGACTCTTACTCTCCTCCTCTACTCCTCAGGGAAATGGCAAAAATTTAAAAGAACGGAGCTCATTTCCCTCATTTTGCACGCTGTATTAGAACGACGGGATAAGGGGAACGTAGTGACTTAAACACTAGGTCCTCCGTCACTCTTCCATGCGCGGGATGTTGCGTGATGTTAAAAATATAAATATTTTTAATTTATATACATAAATATTTTTATCAATAATAATATTTATTTACAGGCCACAGAAATATAATTTTAGATACACAGCATCCTAATGGTCTTGAAAAAATTAGGAAACTGGAGGCACAAGGACATACAGCTAGAATGGAAGTAGAAGAGCCGAAGATATCGCCTCCAAGATTTGTTACAGAACTCAGGGGGACAACACATGTCTTTGAAGGACAAACAGCCCACTTTGAATGTCAAGTGGAACCTGTACATGACCCTAATTTGCGCATAGAGTTCTATCATAACGGCAAAGCATTGCAATCTGCGTCACGGTTCCATATCACTTTTGATTTTGGTTACGTGTCATTGGATATTCAGCACTGTGTACCAGAAGATGCTGGTGAATATTCTGTCAAAGCAATAAATGCTCTTGGTCAATGCACTTCCGCAATATCAATGACAGTAACCGCAAAAGGTAGTATTATATCGGAATCTCAACGTCCTGAAGGTCTGGAGAAAATCCGAGAGTTAGAATCAGCGGAACCATTTAAACGACCGGAAATTCCTGAGCCCGTTACTAGACAAAGGCCAGTATTCACACAACCACTTCAAAATATTGATAATATTCAAGAGGGTCAAACTGCACACTTTGACTGTAGGCTTATACCAGTTGGAGATCCAACGCTAAAAGTGGAATGGTTTAGAAATGAAAAACTCATTGAGGATAGTTCCAGAATTACTAAAACTCATGATTTTGGCTACGTATCCATGAGTATATCTCATGTGCGTGATGAAGATGAGGGCGTCTACATGTGCCGAGCATCAAATCTTCTTGGTGAAGCTGTAACTACCGCTGCAATGAGGATAAAAAGTAGGCATATAAGTATTTCTTGATAATATATTTACATACTCCTATTAACACTTTATTATGTTTAAAAAGAAATAATTATTGCAAAATGTTCTTAAATGTTTTATTTCTTAAAACAGCGAAAGCAGCTATTCAAATGGACACGCAACATCCAGAAGGAATGAAAAAAATCCAGAAACTAGAAGAATCTCAACCCAGGAAACCTGATGAACCTGAGCGAGAATTTGAAAAACCGATCTTTACTCAAGTTCTCACTGGACCATCAGAGCTATGGGAAGGACAACACGCTCACTATGAAGCCCGCGTAGTACCTGTCGGTGATCCAAGCTTAAGATTCGAATGGTATATAAATGGCGTTGAATTAAAAATGGGTATGTTGAAATATTATAATTTAAGTAAATATAATAACAAGTAAATATAATGCATAGGTGCAAGAGATATTTGAATAAAATAAATATATTCTTTGTTTTATTTTACAGGTTCACGTTTCCGCACCACACATGACTTTGGTTTCGTAACATTAGATATCAATTCGGTTGTAGCTCAAGATGCAGGATTATATATGTGCAAAGCTATTAATAGAGCAGGAAGCACTGTTTCTTCTACTTCTCTAAAAGTTAAATCAAAATCGACAATTGTCGATGAAGCACTTAGACCAGAGTCATGGCAACAGATTCAAATGAAAGAAGCAGCAATGAACAAAGTACCAGAAATGTTTATTGACACAGGTGTACAACAGGCTCCTATATTTACTACCCATCTCAAGAGTTATGAAAAACTTGTTGAAGGGCAACATGTTTACTTAGAAGCTCAAGTTGAACCTCGGACTGATCCTAATCTAAGAATTGAATGGTTCAAAAATGGGGTCTCACTAACAACTGGATCTAGATTAAAGAGCACTTTCGATTTCGGACTAGTTACACTCTCTATAAACTCTTTAAGAATTGACGATTCCGGCATTTACACTTGCAAAGCAACTAATTTAATGGGTGAAGCCGTATCTACAGCATCTATAAAGATAGAAGACCGCCATTGGTTACTTGGAGAATCACTTCATCCCGAATCGTTAGACCGAATTGGAGCTTTAGAACAACCTAAGCCAGGTAAACCTGAATCTCCAGAGCCAGTTTATGAAACTCCGGTATTTATTACCCACCTCAACAACATATTATGCAAAGAGGGTGAGAATATTCACTTTGAATGTAATGTTGAACCTTCTAGAGATCCAACTCTTAAGATTGAATGGTTCTTTAACAACAAATCCCTTCCATCAGGAACTCGATACAAAAGTATACATGATTTCAGCTATGTTTCTCTTGACATCAATCATACGTACGAGGAAGATTCTGGAATTTACACTTGCAAAGCTACTAACAGCAAAGGATCTGCTACAACTTCTGGAACTTTAAGATGTACAGGTGATAAGCATATCTATCTAGACACTCAACATCCTCAGGGTAAAGCAGGCTTAGAAGCAGTAGAACAAGCTGAGGAGGCGAGATTAGCCAAAGGACGAAGACCATCAGTCCCAGATGCAGAATATCCTAAGCCAGAATGGGTAGTGCCTGTTATAGCAGAACACCAATTAATTGAAGGACAAGCACTTCATCTAGAAGGTCAAGTAGAACCTAAAAATGATCCTGACCTAAAGATTGAATGGTACTTTAACGGAAAAGTACTGGAACAAGGCTCACGATTTAAGCTCTCAAGTGACTTTGGATTTGTTACATTAGATTTGATTGATGTTTATGAAAGAGACAGTGGTATTTATACTTGCAAGGCGTACAATAAAAGAGGAGAAGCATTTACATCGTCTACGATTTATTGCAGCAGCAAAGAAAACCTAATTGAAAGGACACAACATCCCAAAGGAACAGAAGGGCTGGAAAAAATTCAAAATCTTGAAGAATCACTTCGTAGAGAACCTGGACAAAAGCCAGATGATGATACAGGACGCCCACCAGAATTTGTTACTGTATTCCAAGATATTACTGATATAAGTGAAGGTCAAATTGCACACTATGAAGCTTCTTTGATACCTACTGGTGATCAAAGTATGGTAATAGAATGGTTCTATAATGGAAAAACTATCGAAGCCAGTCATAGAATACGTACAGTGTACGCATTTGGAATGGTTGTTCTTGAAATTCTCGGAACAAAAACATCTGATTCTGGCGTGTATTCGTGCCGAGCCACTAACAAATGGGGACAGGCAGAAATAAGCGTGAAATTAGAATGTGTTGATAAAAGCAAGGGTCAAAAACCTAAATTTACAACTCATATACAAAACATCGAAGGTCTCAAAGATGGTCAATCAGCACATTTCGAGTGTACTGTTGTACCTGTAGATGACCCTGATATGAAGATCGAATGGTACCATAACGGTCAACCATTACGTCATTCAACAAGAATAAAAACTATATCTGATTTTGGTTTTGTAGTTCTCGATATAGCTTACACTCAAAATCACGACACAGGTGAATATGTATGCCGTGCTTACAATAAATATGGTGAAGACTTTACTAAAGCCACCATATCTTGTTATGGTAGAGGCGGAGTTTATTCAGATACTTTACAACCCGAGTCTCTAGCAAAGATTAGGGAGCTAGAAAGCTTACAAGGGTTACAGCAACAGGCTCCTGCACCAGCCTCTGCTGAACCTCCTAAATTTATCACCCAGATACAAGATGTAACAAAATTAGTTGAAGGCCAAAGTGCTCATTTTGAAGCAAGATTAGTGCCAGTTGATGATCCTGATCTAAAAGTCGAATGGTTCTACAATGGCAAAAAACTACCACATGGTCATAGATATCGAACTTTCCACGACTTTGGAATAGTCATATTAGATATTTTATACTGTTACGAAGAAAATTCAGGAGAATACGAATGCGTGGCTACAAATAAATTAGGTCGTGATTCTACGAAGGCAATCCTAAAATGCACATCGAAGGAGAACTTAATTCTGGACTCGCAACTACCGCGGGTTTGTATTATACATTTATTTATTATACAAATTAAAATATTAAATTTTATGTAAGTACTAACATCTTTTTAAAAACATACAATATATATATATATATATATATATATATATATATATATATATATATATATATATATATATATATATATATATTATATTTTTATAAAAAACAAAAAAATAATAATAATCTTAAATAATCATTTATTTC
>DWMY01000274.1:0-31416 GCA_018249775.1 Heliconius hecalesia formosus
GGCATTGCGTGTTGAGTGGCAGAACTCAACGCCGCGCTTAACCTCGACACCAGAGCGAAGAAATGGAAATATAAATTTAAGTAAATATTTCATCTCCTCGAGTGGGGATCGAACCCACAACCAGTGCTTTTGTGTTATAAGAAAGTTAAGTACATAAAATTAAGAATAATAGAATAATATTGTATGACATTCTACCTGTTGTCTACCAGTGAGACCGTAACGTCCAATGATTTTTCTCATTTCTTCTCGCTCACGCACGTCGGGGAACTGTTTCATCATATAGTCTAGTGGAGACAAGTCAAGGTCCAGAAGCTCATGTAAATGTTGATGGTAGCGGCCAATTCTCAGGTGAGAGTTCTTACGGATCATACCTGTACTTGGTACAAGCTGTGAACAGGTTAGTCAATTAGTATCTTTTTAAATAAAAAAGAAAACTAATTTTAATTTACAATTAAACTCGCATATTGCTATCTATGATACACTAACTTCGGGTAAGCAGTTATATGTAACAGTAACAGTAACATAAAAAAATTCTAAGTAACTGACTTTGCTCTTGAGGAATGTTCCTTATTAGTTGTTACTCATTTTCACATAATATGTAAAGTTTATGTAAAGTAATATTATAAAAGATATTTTTTTATATATTCATAATAATAGTTGAACAAATTCTTTATGGGTTATCTGTTTATGTGACTAACAAAATTCCGCAATCTATATTTTAATCGCCACTACAGAAATTTAAAATAGGTTAGCAAATTATAATAACCATATTTAAAAAAAATCACTACACTGTCCATGAGTTTTTAATACATAAAAATGTGTACCATGAAGATGATTCAATCTTAATGCAGGATAGGTTACCATTGTAAAATTGTATCAACTATATAAAAAAACAGTTATATGTAAAAAAAGCTATTCTAGAATTTGTTGTCACCTCTTTTTCAGCAGAACTGCCTACTGAGGCAGTGGTAGCATTATATTCATTCAAATATTATAGAAACTAGTATACAAAAGTGCTTGCACAAATATGTTTGAATATAAATTGAATATCTATAAAAAACACTTACATCTCCATAGAGCAGTTTAAGCAGTGTAGATTTGCCGGCACCATTAGGACCGACTAAAGCAAGCCGTGTGTCAAGATCAATACCAAACTCCAAGTTCTTATAAATCCAGGGAGTGTTATCAGAATATCTGAATGATACATTCTGAAATATAAAGAAAACTTGTAATCGCCTGTTTTTATCAATAATCAATAGAAACATCACAAAATAATGTGTTTTTTTACAAGTAATTCCATAGAATTTGAAGTAACAAATCAGAAATGGTTTCATGGAAACAACAAAAAAGTAAATGAGTATTTTATTATATACATTGTTGCCATTGTGACGCAGTTGCACAAGCGTGCGACTGCAAACGCGACGGTTGTGGGTACGATTCAAACTCCCCCCGAGTTTTTTGGAATATTAATAAAATGTCCATTTGCTCGCTCTGATAACGAGGTAAAGGCATTGAGTTCCGCCACTCAACAAGCCATGACTTAGATAATTAGGAATTTGGCGTAAAGGGGAACAGTGTCTTAACATTCGGTTCCCAGTTTTCCTCTACCTACCCTGCTGGATACAGCGTAAAGCTGAAATATATGGAGTTTCTGACAAAAAGTACACATTATTAAATAAAAAAAAAAAATTGGTATTAAAAAAAAAATTAAGATAAGTTAATTTAAGAGTTGATTTGTGCAAATAATGATTATAATAATTATCTCCTATCTATCTCTCCACTATACACATTTTATTAAATTCTTATTAAAACTGAAATACCATCAAAAACTAAAATACTATAACAAAAGTAGCTGAAACTATCAATAACAGTTTAAAAAAGATTCTCCTACTGAATTTTTTATCCATTTCAGAAATTCGTTGGCATCATGAGTCATTATCAGTTAAGTTTTTATTCCAGTCTATCATAGATCTAATAGACTAGAATAAAAAAGAGATTTAATTTCTTGAAGAAGTCATTCCATGTACTTTTTACTTTTATATTTTTTTTTGTTAGCTTCACAGGATAACCTGTATTTAGCGTTTAGGTTGCCCTTGGGTACCTAATGTTACCCAACCCACACTCTGTTCCACACGCAATTTTCGCACCCACAAATCCTTTTATTGCGTTTACCAAGTTTTAATTAATGAAATTTTGCAAAAAAATTAACTCTAATTGTTTTACAGCTTCAATATATACTTTCATTTTTTTACTATTCAAAAATAAAAAAAATAACATACCTGAACCATAATAACAGGTGGTGGAACTTTACCGCACGATGGGAAATAGAAATTGAGTATTTTGTCGTCAATGACTTTTTCAGTGAGGCCTTGGGCAACCATTTTAGCGAGGGTTTTCTCTTTAGATTGAGCTTGACGGGCCAGTTTTGCGGAACCGTGACCAAACCGCGCTATGTAGTTCTAAAACCAAAAATGTATTATGTATATAAAAATGTATTTACAGTAAGAATGTGTATTCATACACACACATAAATCAAACTGTTCACATACATAAATTATAAAATCACATTAAAAAAGTCAGTCAATATCAAAAAAATATATTCTATCAGACATCCTATTTTACTACTTGACCAAACTTAAATGAAAAAAACCTTTGAACATTTAATAATAATTATAATCAAATTCAGGTGGTCATTTCATGAGAAACGACCAGCTCATGTAATGTTCAATGACATCATAAAATAGTCAGTTCTAAAAATGTTAAGAAAGTTAAATTTCCTTAGCAGACCAACCTTCATATGAGCTATCTGGTCCTGTTCCCAGTTGTACTGCTTCATTTGATTCTCCAACAGCTCCATGCGGGTGCGTACGAACGCCTCGTAATTACCTGTGTAATATTTGAGGCGTCGTTTGCTCATATGCACTATGTTGGTACAGACACCGTTCAAAAAGTCCTGCGAGTGCGATATCAAGACGAGAATACGTTTGTATCTGAAATAATTTTAATTATGTTTTTTTATTATAACAATATGTACCTTAGAATAAAAATATATATAAGAACAAAAAATTACACTATATTAATGCAGAGAGAAAGAAGCATTCGGTTATTTAAAGGTAAAGTTGTCGGAAAATCCAATTCCTTCAACTCCAATTAGAAAAAAAAAACTTCTGATGGGTTACTATAAGTAGTCACTTGTTGCAAAAATGGATCGCTAAAAGATCTTGAGTTACATATTTTTTTTTGAAAACATATAAAAATATTAACATAGCGGGATTTGAACCTGCAGTGTTTTTTCTACGTCTCGCCCAAATTCGTGACTGCGATTGGCAAAACCTAACGCAGTATATTATTATATTAAAGTGGTATTTTAATAAAATAAAAGACTTTACTGTTTCAGCTCCTCCTCGAGCCACACACAAGCATCAAGATCCAAGTGGTTAGTAGGTTCGTCCAACAACAGTAGATGCGGTTTCACGTAGAGCGCACGCGCCAGCGCAATACGCATACGCCAACCTAACAATATACAATATATTATAGAAATATATCGCGAAAGCTATTCAATGTAAAATTAAACTTAATATTCTTTTCCAAATATCATGGTCGATCTGGCATAGACATCAAGTTATAGAAAAAATATTTAACAAAACATATAAAAATTTAAAGTAGGAAATTACATTTATCTATATCTTTTTTATTAATAATAATTTTATACGTGAAATTATTAACTTTATGAAATACGTTCTCTAAAATATTTATCTATACTCAGTGAGAAATAGCACTATAAAATGTAAAAAATAAAGACGTCAGTTAGTTGCAATGAAAATAGTCGTGTCACCGTACCGGTGAACGGTAATAAGTAGGTCAAAGTTGGGTTGCAAGATTTTCTGACAAACAAATACAGTTCACTATTAAGAGCATGTAAAAATACACTTTCGAATTACAAAAACAAACAATTATAATTATATTTAGCTTCACACATAGCAGGGTAGGCATAGGGAACCTAGTGTTAAGGTATTCAATTATATACTTTCCGTCGAATTTTCGAGACTGAGAGAATTTTGTTGTCTCTTGTTATCAAAATTAAAACACTTCATTCCCGAAATGAGAATCGAACCCATAGTTATGGCGTTAAGAATCAGACGCTGTGCTCTGCACCGCAACGGCCTCATTTATACTTTTGATAACTAGACTTTCCTATCGTAAAGCAAGTGATTGTATTGAAGATAGTTTGCTCGCTTTGCTTTACACAATCGTGCACTGATTTCTAACAATCGCAATGTAACTTTTCGTCATGTTGTTTGTTTTTGAAGTGTTATTTGACGATTTATTGAAAACATTAATACAAAAGGTAACTTTTCCGTAGTCAGTAGTTTTAAGACACTCCGTTCCTGTCTCTCTACACCCAAGTGCGAGCTTTATCTTGTTACCAAAGGGAGGAAATAAAAAGAATCATTGTCCCAAGTAGGAATCGAAACTACAACCGTCGTATTCATAGTCCCTGAACCCTTGCCACAACGGACGTTACCAATTTATCCTTTTCATGAGTAAGAAATAATATTAGGATATTGACACGTGCAGAATACTAACTTTTCACATACATAAAGTATCAAGAGTTTTTAATTCAAAATAATTTGGCCTTATTGCTACAATAAACTTATTTGAATAGATAAAATAAAATGAGAACTACCTCCAGAAAAGTCTTTAGTGGCTTTCTGCTGCATTTCCTTGGTGAAACCAAGACCATGCAGAATGTTAGCCGCACGAGCTTCAGCCGTGTCAGCACTCAGGTCGTCCAAGCGATCGTAAACATCCAGCAATTGTTCTTGCGACTCTGTTTCATTAAGATAAACAAAATAGTTAGATATACATAAATATTTGATTATACAATGGAAGATACAAGTTTTTAAAGTGCCTGCATACAAGAAAAGAATGGAACCTTTATTTATATGACGACTTAGTTGTCTGTTTGTCCCTCTGTCAAGACCATTCTTCTCAAGGTAGCACTGAGCTATTAAGTTGAAATTACTAGCTTGTAGCTAGCAATGAACTATGCTGCTTTTGAGCAAAGGAAAATTATACTTATAAGTCAGCAAACTGAAAATTCAGCATTTATGGCCTACTTTCCCGCATAGTTCCAAATTCGTCGCGAGATTTAAGCCTATAAGGGTATATTCCGTTCAATTAAAATTATGAGATTTGGGAAGTGAGAACTTAAAATATATTAAATAAAAGAAAAGATTTGAAATTGGAAAGTTTATAGGTAAAAAAATTAGTTAAAACCTATGAAATCGGTAAGGAACCTTTGGTAGATGAGTCCAACTTAGAATCGACTGGTTTTCAAAATAAATTTAAAGTCTGCAAAAGCTGTTATAGCTATTATTGCTAATTTGCTGACAGACAACCTTCAAAGAAGGTAATTTAGTCTAAATGGATATGGGTAAGTGCAATATTAAAATTACATATATTTTATTTTTATTTTAGTTGCATGTACTTTTTAATCATCTCATATAATTTATTTTTTCTACATTTTTATTAGGCATGTTAATTTATCAAAAGGATTTTTAATTCTCAACATATTATTACTCAAAAAAAAAAAAAGACATGTATATTAAGCAATAGCTTCACATTCTAACCCAGTGTTAAGACACACTAACAATATATTATTAATGTAAAATTTGCGATTTCTAGGGCACTCACCATCATCCTCGCAATGGGCTAACTCCTCTGCTAATTTTTCTAATTTAATTCTTTCTTCGTCTACTTCCATAACGCATTTCAATGCAGTTTTGTCAGATGCTGGCATTTCACGAGTCAAGTGAAAAATATCAATATGTTCAGGAATAGGCACTTCACGTCGACCCAACGCTGACAGTAATGACGACTTTCCTATTAAAAAGCAACATATATTTTATACATTTGTGCCAATAATAAGTTTTTTCAATTATCTCATGATCCTAACGGTAAAAAGTTAATAACTTAAAATATCACTTAATGGTAAATACGAATCATTCTCAAATAAATTTATCTCTAAAGCCAGCAGCATCTATATAAATAGTAATAGATATACAAATGTCTTAATCTAAAGTCCTGCAGCACATACTTACATTATTAATTCAGAAACATAATAATATATAGCACATTCGCAACCAGGATATATATTGACAAATGCAAAGCTGATTAAAACAATTTTAATGTAGTTTTTGCAATTTATATATATATATATATATATATATATATATATATATATATATATATATATATATATATATATAAAAGAATTCAACATGCCCAAATATTATGTTACAATAAAGAAACAAGAAATCACCACAATTTCCCAAAACACATTTATAGTGTCTGTTGTTGTAATATTATAAAAAGTAACCATTGTTTTTATTATAAATAAGTATTTATTAAAAATTCTTAATACTTCCTTGCTTTTTTAGGACATAATAATAAATAATATTAATTCCTTATAAACTATAGCAAAGTCTGTTCTTCTTTTTATAGTTTTTGAGCATCATAACAGTGTGGTATACAGAGGAAACCTAGTGTTAGTATACCACAATTTCTAGACAATTTCTACACAATGGTGAAACTCAAACTGCCAATTGGATTTTGTCTTGTTGTCAGAGTAAGGAAATTAAAATAATTAATTTCCTACTATATAAATTAAATCCACAACCGCCACATTTAAAGTTAGACACTGAGCCGCTGTGCCACAATACCTTCAATTTAATATTACATAACAAAATTAATTTGAATACTTAAAATAATAATTAGTATATTAAGATAAAATATAATATAAAATATTAGCTATAGCTATGATTAATAAACTGATGATGAATAATAAACTATCCATAAATGGTATACTTTCAATTCAACCTTTATTCCAATGAACTCTAAAAACTCTTTAAGGAAACAAATATTGAAAATTTCATAATAGAAAAAAAGTGTATTTGAAGTATGTCTTTAACTGATTTATAAATTTATTGCCACAATATTTTTAAAAATTATTAAGTTAATATGAAGAATTCATCTTAAAAGTAATATTATAATATAAGTTAGAGTAACTCAGTTATAAAATATAACACTGTAGATATATATTGTGATAGTTTAGCCAAGTGTTGAAAAATATATATAAAGCTGACTCCCAAACCTTTACTGTACAGAGTGGCACTATCAATAATTTGTTGTCCTATAAAAATATTTTTTCGTCCTATCAAAGTGAGAAATGAAAATAATTCATCTTTCTGAATGTAGAGTAAATCCACAACTACTGCATTCAGAGGCTGAGAGATGTCTGATCACACTGTGCCACAATAGTGTCATGGCAATTGAATGACAAAATAGATGTAAAAAATACACAGCTTTGAAAAATTTTACAATAATACTATACTGCATAAGCCTTTGCAAACACATATTACCAAATATCAAATAAATAATGATCAATTAAACAAATAACATTAAATACACAGTTAATACAATTATGTAAAATATATAACTGACAATTTCTATTGAATTAAGGGAATACTAACCACATCCATTGAGTCCAACAAGACCATATCGTCTGCCACAATTCAATTCAAGTAATGTATCCTGAAGCAATTCACTACCATAAAAAGTGATCGAAAAATTGGCTATTTTAATATCTCTAGAACGTGGATGGACTGCCAAGGATCCAGTACAAGATCTGGCTTCAGAATTCATTTTAGCTTCAGCTTCTAACTTCAAACATAGCGCTTCTGCAAAACAAGTCAATGTTTAAAAAAATGTTTTTTATGTAAAAAAATTTACTAATCATTATTGTTTTTTAAGTAATTTAAAAATCTGCAATAATCTAAATATCGGTCACTATTACGGATACGGATTTAGTACATTAAAATGAAGCATATGATAATAATTCAATTTATAACCATAAATTTATATAAATAGTTCAATAATGGTAATTATAACAACTATTAAATATAGTACAATGGCTCGTACCTTCAGCTGTAAGCTCGCGTTCTTCTTTCCCTGTACCGTTTTCTGAGCCATTCGTCTCTGCATTAGTAACTCTCGCCACAGGCTTTTTGTTCCTATTGTTCGCTTGATCTTTTTTCTTTTGTTGTGCTCGTTTCTTTGCATCAGACGGCATTTTGACGAATCTAACCTATAGATTTACAAATTTTCCATTAAATATCGCACGTGAACGACTCGTGTAGTTTCCACACTAACTTGTGTATTAAAGCAATAAACTGTGTGTTCATTATTTAATCCACTTCACTTAAATCGTGTGACAAGATAATTTATATTTCCTTTTAAATAATTATGCAAAGATGTTAAAAAGTAATAAATAGTATAGATATTCATAAATTGAATTTATACCTAATAATTTTTTGCGATGATAAGCAATTTGACCGCGTCTACACGTGCAGCTTAACGTAGAAAAGAAAGACAATTTAAAAAACCTTTGACAGTCTGTGAACATTCAGCTTTGACAGTAACAGCTGGATAAATGGCAGCTACTAAGCAACCAATCACGTTATAGCAATTTATAAGAAACCTGTCTTTACCACGCGTCTATTGGTTAATGTTTTCTGTATTAAAATTTACATCAGCTTTACTATATTTTTGGCAACACTGATATATTAAAAACTTGATATATTTTATATACGGTTGATTTATTTTATATATTTTATATACAGTTGATTTATTTTATATATTTTACATCCCGTACTATACGGTGTTTTATTTTTTAATTATTTTTTCTTAAAAGTAAAATATAATAAATCATTAGTTATAAAACTGTGAAAATGTGTTTATAAATATTAATTCGATAAATAAGCTTAGAATAAATATCATAATTTATTAAATAAATAATTGAACACAGAATAAATAAAAATAAATTTAAATTTACCAATGATCAATGAATAAAATTTATTAACAAATAGCACTATTTTTATATTTCTTAGAATAATAATCTTAAACACGATACCGTATATGCAGTCATATAGTGTTCACTAAATTTAAGATGTCTGTCTCAAAGCAAAAAGAAATGTATCAACTCCCCACGAGGTTAGGCCTGGGCTTTATATTTTATTAAGTGTTCATGTACATTGTTCAGCGAGGAACAGATACTCTATAGCACTGGTTCCCAATCAGCGGTCCGCAGAAGTTTAAATATGGTCGGAGAACGATTTTAATTTTATGACTGGGGATGGTGAGGTGAAGTTTCTGTTTGATTATCACAGTTAATTTTTATTATACCTACATGCATAGTGCTACTAAGAATGATATAAAAGTAGTCCTTGATCAAGAAAAGGATGGGAACCCCTGCTCTATAGAGACATATACTCTATAGATGTACAGTGTAGGTATAACGTCACTTATTTCGCCTCAATAGCTATACAATTAATATTATGTAAGAAAGTACTCTGCCGTTTTATATTACTTTTTGATCGCTTGTGCTGACACCAACATTACATATCTAATTCTTAATATTTTATTTTCGAGTTCCATTAATGAAAAGTGAAAGTGACCAGTAAAAAAAAAAAGTCGTGAACATAACGCTGTTCTTGATGATATAACGAAAAGATTAATTATTAATTCAGATGAGAGTAAAAAATATCAGGAGGCATTGCAATGTATCAAGTAGAAATAAATATAGTTTTTTGTTTGTTTTTTTTTTATTTTAATTTATTTATGACTCTTTTAGAGACACACAAATGCTAAGCACATTTTCATTACATTATGGCAACTTTTAAAGTAGCGCCATCTTTGTTTGCAATTTTGAACTAATGTAAACTCTAATAATAATAGGTTTTTCTTTCGCTTTGTTCCAGCCCACTCGTCGATTGTAAGCCGAGGTTCGAGCTCCGCAGGGGGCGCCCTTACAGTCGTCGACTCCTCTCAAGCAGCCAGGTAGTGCTTGCATTTCTTCTGGGACAGAGTACCGTCTTCCCTACCCACCCGGTGTCGCTGTAAAAGCCAATAGGGCTAACAGCATTTACCTCAAGTTCGAAAAAAAAAATCGTTTTGTTTCTACATAAAATAAAAATGATTTTCGCAAAAAAGTTTTTTTTTCTCTATTGAACACAAAATTATTAATATTTGATATAGGCACATCAGCGGTTATTATCAATTAACTTGTTATACAGTATAATATTTTTGCTTACAATAATATAGAGAAAATGTAATAAAACACTGAAATTAAAGAGAGAAATTTAATAAGATAACGTCGATCATAAATAATATTTATTGAAATATATCAACAAAATATGTAGTTACAATAGTTCAAAGCTTAATTAGTACTCACCTATATCGTTTATAGCAACAATCCAATATGTAAAAGGCATAATAAAGAAATAAATATTGCATTATATGCATAATAATTTTTCTTTAAGATATACTAATTATTATACTATATTTACTACTAAAATATATTGCAAATGTTTATTATGAACCCGCATTATTGTTGTATGGTGTTGTCCTTATTACTAAGACTAGAAAAATCAATACTAGATTAGATTTAGATGGAATTATAATTTTAAATATTATACCTAATGGGAGTTTTGAGACGGTTATAATGGTTGGTAGATACTATGTTTTTAGAAAAACGAACTTAAGTACCATTAAAAATTCTTAAATTGAAATAATAAAAAAAACGTTAACCTCCGAAAATTCTTTTCACTCTGCCGGTTATTATGGTTTCCTTGTTACATATGAGTAACGATGGCAATAAGTTGTATCCCATAAATAAAGAAGACTTTATTTCAATACACTTACTTATATTTAAAAATTTAAGCACTTGTATTTGAATACAATATCAATATATTTATTGTAATCTTCTTTGTAATAATTTGCCGTCTTTTAATTTAATTTAGTAATAGGTTGTTGAGTAATTTTTGTAATAAAATTTTAAAAATCCATACTTCACTTTTATTTAAATGTTATTTCCTCTCCCATTTTACTCAAATTTCTTAATAAATAAGTAAATGTGAAAAGTAATTAATTCTTTACATTTATTATTTCACTGTATTTATTGTTAACATTGCTGTTGTAAATGGCCAATTACAAAAACTGTAGGTATCGAAGTTTTTTTATCACAAAAAGCTTGAAATAATCCTTGATATTATTAATATATTTTTAAACATCTTGTTAAAATAGGTAACGTCACATTGTAAGTGGGGCGGCTAAATAGATTATTATATTCATAAACGTTCAGTCTTTGAAGTTTAAACATTTCCAGTATCGTATTTCTTGTATTGCGTCGAACTAAAGTAACTTACATTTTGACTTTAGTATAAACGTGATCCTCATTGTACAGCAATATTACAAAGAAAATATATATTAGATTTTAAAATAAGTTATCTAGCATTTACTAGCTCTAGCAGTACAAAATAATAAATTTGTTGACTATCTAAAATAATTTATACTAAGTACTTAACTAAAATTAGTGTGACTATAATATTTAATAAACTAAGAAATCGAATATATAGGTAACTTATAATAATTTTCTACATTTTTTGGAAGCATCATCACGCAACATTTTTTTGTATAAATGAAAACAAACGCTAAATATTGCTTAAACCTAGATAATAGAACGCTAAAAATATTAACCTACTTGTCAATAGCTCGACTCATTATGAAAAATATTTTATTAATGAATTTTAATGCACAGATTTGGATATTATCACAATTTTTAACTATTTCACAGATTACATTAAAGTATATTCCAGGCAGTAGAAGGGTGGGATCCGTCAAGTCGCCTTATCCAATTTAGAGAAAAAAATTATTAAATAACTAATTAAAATCTAGCAAGTCTTTAATAAAACAAATGATAAAAACTCAATTAAAAAATAATACATAATTGTATCAAAACATTAAACTTTTGTAAAATAGCTATACTTATACGACTATTATAATCAATAGATTACCGTATTAATTAATGGTATCGTTGATTTGAACTATTTGCTGCCTATCTAGTTTTTTTATAACATTTTTTTTTAGTTTTTTTTTTATATTATTTATTATTGCTTCGAATATAGGAAAAAAATTTAAACATGCACGATTTTTGAAACATTATTATATTCGCATAACAAGAGGCAATTAATAAACTTTTATATTACTATTTTTGGAATAAATATTGCTTCACATTCACGTCACTTTAACAATATGGAGTTCGTAAAGTAGATGTGGCGATGGCGACTAATATAAATGTCCCCTCAACTTAAATGATTATAGACAATACATTTTTTTTAATTATGTAAACTATTTAGTTTACATAATTAAAAAAGTATTTAAAGACAAATCTCGGTAAGGACTAAAATAAAGATTCCCTTATGTTAGATTATAGACATAAAAAAAGATAAAAGAAACAACAGAACAGCAATTAACATCACACAATAAACAGCTTTACAACATGAACAATCTTTTGTAGTTCCATCTATGAAAGAACATTATTTATAAATTACGTAGTGGTTTTTAAGACAAAATTGTTAAAAGTATATTGGCGTTATGTATATTTTGATTAACATGTCACATATGTTCTTGTTTTATTAATTATTATATATTAACCAACAACATATTCAAATATCTCTTATAAAATATATACTCAATAGTGTCCGTCTGTTGTATATTTAATCATTTTATATTGTTGACATCTGAATGATCACAATGTTGCTAATTGTTCTTTACATGAATACTGGTTTTTAAACAGCTTTGAACAGCTTACCTATACATAAGCTTTTGGTGTATTCATTTTTGTTTTGTGCCTGATTCTTCGGAAATCCATAGAATTTTTCTTTCTAAAATTTTTAGAATATTCTTTTATATTGTAATCGTAGTATAATATAAAACAGTTCCGACACAAACACGGGCTTTCCATTATGTAATATACAACAGTCTAGGGAGATAATCAGTAAAATTCAACGTTAATTGCTAGCAGAATAAATTTGACTCTGGCAAATATCTTGCCTTATGCTAATATGACAAACATTTTGTACTTATTAGGTACACCATTAAATTAGATTCATATTTTATAAAAAACAATTGTTTATAATTTTTATAAACAATTGTTTTTTATGAACCAAACTAGTTTGTTCAAGATAACACAAGAGAATCGTTTCCGAGATATTTATTAAATAAAATCAATTGTTTAAAAATAATAAAACAAAAAAAGAGAAGGAGAATAAGGGAAAACTAAATAACAAAAGAAAAATAAAAAAAATACATAATTTATTATTTAATCACAGATGTTTCCGCACTATGTCGTTAAAAATATCAGACCAATAAAATCGTGTCCATATAAATAAAATGCAACTGACCATCCACATTACATACAATCATACGGCCCGTCAACAGAATCAATAATTTAAATGGAATAATAATTCACAAAAAATAAATAATAAACTTAAAATACGAGAGCTATGTACAATCAAAATGCAAAAGTTTTACATATGAATGTGATGTGCTCAACCAAAGCCGAGCTTGTGTTGCTAGTTCAACCAAAGATAAATAAAATAGACAAGATGAGAATTAATATATAGTAAAGTGTGGTATGAACATACTCGAAAACAAAATAAGTATGTCATTTAATTGTCAACCACCAATAAATTATTAAATAGATCCCATAATAGGGATAGCTAGCAACACTAATCAAGCGTGGAGTGGAGGAATGGTACGGAGGGGTCCGTCCAGTGAAAGCGAGGTATGGGGGTGGTGGTCGTCATCACGTCATGTTGACTCCAAGGGACCGGCTCGCGTACTCGTACACCACGTACGAGATAGACACGGCTGGAATGACCTTGATGAAGTTCGGAGTAATCCCCCGGTACAGCCCTCGCAAACCCTCCCTTTGCACGATCTCCCTAAATGTACCTCGCATTGTGCCCTCCGCGCCCTTAGCAGCTTTTTCTGTAAGTCAAATTTAATATATTATGTAATTTTTCGCTGTCTACTTATATACTTGGTTCAATTCACGGTCAAATAACATTCAACCGTAGTTAAACCGCCTGCCATTTATCCATGCCATTTATAAGTAAACCGTATTTTAAGCATTTAATCTATTTTTAATGAAGAAACCTATTATATAGTTTCAATTTTTTCCAATGTAAGTATAAATTTAATACTGTCGTATGACTTGCTATGTAAGCTATAGATGACTTATTATTAAATGATGATGAAAGAAACTAATATATATCTCTTGTAATAATAATAAAAGATCACTCATAGATTATGTACGGGGAAGGTGACATCACATTTCTAACTATTAAAATATGAAATATGCGTTAACAAAATAATTTCTGGACTACTGTTTTAACTTAATACTTTCTAGGAGAAAATTTGCAAAATGTCCGAGATCATGTTAGATAGGGACTGTCACAATGTGACCAGCTGTGCCGAGGACGGAGGGTCAACGTAATCTATGGATGTCCTCCCAAGAGCAGTTAACAAATTACCTTGCGCTTGCAGCCGTGTCCGCACGAGTGCCAGCGGGTAGGAGCACACTTGTCCCAAGGTGCACGAGGCGCTGCCACACGCCAGCAACAACAGCATACCCGGCTGCTCGTTATGAGCCTGATATTTATTTATATACTTCTTTTTGAGGGTCTCGTACACTGCGAGATCGATGCCCGCATACGGCACTATCCCCAGGATATTCGGAATGTATCCTTTGTAGAAACACTTAAGACCTTCTCTCGCATATATCTTCTTAGCGGCGTCCACGATACCACTATATTGGCCAGTTTTTCTTAAAGCTAACCTTGTCTTTAGCACCTCTAGTGGGTAAATCACAGTTTGACTAATCGCACCCGCAGTGGCCCCGGCGAGGAATCTCTCGTATATTTCTAGTGGATTGTTGTTTTTCTCGCCTTTTATCAGCCGTTTTACTTGTTCGTACGCCGCAAATTTTATGGCCGATTCAGGAGCAATTTTAATTACATTTATCCCATTACCCCGCCAAAGCCCACTAATACCACCTTCGTTTATCATTTTTGCTAAGCATTTTATCATATTTTCTCTAGTTGGATTAACCTGGGGATGAGTAATGAATTACAATTATTTATAAATTATTAAAAATTTGCGGGAGTTATAAAGTTTTATAAGGTACACACATTATAAGCAGTAGTTGCAGGTGTTTCAGAAGCAACAGAAATACCAACCTGTAAGAATACTTTAAGCCTATCAAGAGGAGCTGTGCATGTGCGGCTGACTGCTCCAGCAATACCGCCGGCTAACAAATGACGCCACCATTTTCCCGTTTGCAGTTCAGTTGGAGTGAAGTCATCTGGCACGTTCATATCCTCCCCAATGTCCAGATACTGTAAGCAAAATATTACAATGTCATTTATTACTTCGATTTATATATTATAATTGTATAAGAAATATTATATTAAAATTAATCAATGATTACAGATTTATTTCAGCATGTGTTAACAGTGTTATTTTTTCTTCCAAAGAAAAACAAAGTCGTGGAATACCATTAATTTTATTTCTGACGCATTGTAAGAAAATGGCTTACAATATTTTTCATTGTAATAATTGGCGAGAAAAAGTGAGAAATACAAGCGATTATATACATTGTAGAAACTGGTAATTACGGTGTTTATTACTACAGTATTAACGGACAAAAGAAAGAAAATGTTAGGAAAATAGGGGGTTTTTATGAGTTTTCACGAGTCTGTGTAATGTGTCGGAGCTACGATGCCGAATTGGATGAACCGAAACTGATTCAGTTTGTTTTTATTACAAAGGTAATCGAGAGTGATTTTAGGCATGATTAAGGAGGCCGTTTGAAGATTATCAACTCTTTTCTTATTGTTCGTTTTCATTTTAGAGCTTTTTATGTCGTGTTTTTAATTTTCGATGATTTATTATTAAATAATTATATGTAAATTGTATAATATATATTTACTATTACATAAAATAATTAGTAACGTTATTACACTGTCCCGCAGCTGACAACGTCGTCGGCATTGCAACCGCCAGTGTCGTGTTTCTTAATAACTCTACTTATCCAAATTCTTGTACGATACTTTCTTACTTGTTCAGTCTGCTTAAATAAACAAATTATTAATTATGATTACCTTTGGATATTGTCATAAATTTACCTATTGTTAATTTATTTTAACCGACTTCTTTTGGAAGGGCGGAGAAAACATTTACGTAGAGAATTTTATATTTTTAAGTGACTCCCTAGATTTCTCTGTCGTTTGTGAACTGATTTTACTTATTTTTTATTTGGACGAGCGTACTTTCCAGGTGGTTCCTAGTTTCCACCAATTCAGGATCTGATGATAGAATACTATGGAAATCGAGGGAAACTTTTAAATTTTATGGGCACGTACTCGTACTGTGTTTCATAATATAATTTCTAATAATTATCATATATTTGCTTCTTGCAGTCATCATCTGATGGGGATCATCTTTATTCATCATTCAAAATTATAGGGACCTATAGAAGGCTAGTTGTATATACATATGTTCTAAAACGTCATTCGGGTAAGCTGATGATTGTAGTTACAATTCCTTGAGCTCCAAAGGTTATGTTGCGTTCTTACCCATATTAACTTGTATATTATGTAAAGATTAATAAATTAGATAGATGTGAACACATATATCATTAACTTTAGTTTTTAATCTACTTCAAAAAAGAGTATGTACGCTTTTTGCAAAAATCAATAAAAAACAAAAATATATAAACAAACACGATGTTTAATGGTTCATTCAAGTTGTGTTTCTTATTAAATTGAAAATAATTCGAAGAGCCTTTATAATTTTTATAATAACCAAGAAAAATAACATAATATCAGATAACTACTAGATACACCAAACAAAAGCTAATAAAAAATGTTAAATAATACTCAAATTGTCACCAACTTCACAAATAACGATTTTTATATAATTAATATATAAAAATCGTTATTTTTGAAACATAGTAAATAATTATAATATTTAAGTATCAATAATTTTATTCATTATTTTTCAATTTTCTTTATTGGGAAGAAATTAAAAAAATTTTGACATATGTACATATTATTTTTATAATTCTTTAGGTAATTTATAATTCTGTAGGTATCATTTTAAAGTAGGTTTAGGGTAAAATTATAATGTAATATTACTTAAAGTTAACATTTAAATTGAAATTAATAATTAATAAAATACCTATATATACTAATATTACAAAACATATTTACCGCAGTACTTAAAAATATGCTTGTATTAGAATTCATCGTCATGGTTATAAAAGATATTAAATATTCCCAATACATAATTTTGCTTTTGTAAATAACAATTTTAACGAAAAATTTTAGCAATATGGGAATCATTAGTTTCATTATTTTAAATGTTTCTATGAAATGTGTACATGTTATTTAAGAGTTGAAATGACAGCTGCATATTGTGATGACAGCCTTATATTGACTGTGAAAAAGTTAATATATCGCAAATATATAAGTTGGATATTAATTTTTGTGTATAATATATTAAACTAAAAGAAATTTTGTCGATATTACCTCCATTTATAATATATAAAAAATATATTTTTATATTAGCTAAGAGAAGCAAGTTAGAATAAAATGGAAAAAAGATGACTAAACTTTAAAAATATTGTTGTAAATGATGATGAAGATACCTATAGGTTATCCCGTACATTATGAATACAATGTACATACAAATATGTACATATCGTACACGTTTTCAATGAGTTTCTATAACACCGTCAATGTCATTTCATGGTCATTTTTCATTTCTTTATTATTTCTTTTGATGTACTTATATAATATAAAAATATTACCTTTTGTTAGAGAAATAAATGTTTTATTTACTTCTAACCAACTTTACCAATATTATGCAAGTAGTCACACATATTTCTGGGCATTTCATACGAAAATAAGTATAGTAAATGTATAAATAAGGTAGAGGTACCAAATTGTAGTAAAAGTGTAGTAAAAATATTACTTTTATTATTTAGCTGCCAGCTAAGACCAAACCTCTAAGCGCGGCGTTGAGTTCTGCCACTCAACACGCAATGCCTCTAGAATTCGACAGAAACTGGGGAACGGAGTGTCTTAACACTAGGTTTCCTCTGCCTACCCTGCTCTATACGGGATACAACGTCAAGCTCATTTTTTTTTTTTTTTTTGATTTTTTAAGACTAAACCTTGTAGTTTAATGCCTAATGTCGTCTAACTGATGGCGGCCGGAGACGGGAGTGTGAAAATAAGATTTTATTTATTTACAATGAGATTTTATTTACAATGAGAATAGTTATTGTGCACTTTAATAAAATCTCAATGTCTATCCGAAAAAAATAAAAAAAAATCAAAATAAAATCCTACATAGTACATACATAGACAAATAAACAAATTACTCTTTTTGCGTCGCGCAGTCAGAATGTTTAGCTAATTAGCTAGCCCATGAAGGCAAAATATTTTTCACCAATGTCTTAAATACTGTGAGTTACGCAATGCCTGATGTTAGAATTCTTCGACATTTAATATGCGCGAAACGTACGTGTATAAAAAGAGAGAGATATTAAGTCACTACAAAAAAAAAAGAGAAAAACATATATATAAGTAAATTAATAGTTGGTAATTGACGTATTACGTCTTTGTATTTATTATATCTATGTAATTGTTGTCATTATTTTAAATTCAAAATTATTTAAATTTATTTTTTTTAGTCTCACGTTGTATGCACGGGAACCTGGGTACCGTGTGTTGAGTGGGGGAACTCAACGCCGCGCTTTAGGTAATTATATTTTTTTATTAATCACAATTTTTTTTACTCAGCTACGGTAGGTTTATGATTTTGACAGGTATGTACGTTTATTGATCTGTTCCCTTATAAGTTCTAAATGAATAATCATAATATTACGACAATCGAGTTATGATAGAAGCGTCTTAATCTTTCGCTGACCAAACTCCATATGACGACATACGATACTAGAGAATAAAAAGTAATAAGCTAAAAAAGATAACGAAGACGTGTTGCGTATTAAATTAAATTACTTACGTAGGTCCATTTAAATTGTTTTTAGTTTCTTTTGGACCTCATCTGTCCGTATTACATATGAAAATTCTTGGTTTATCTCATTATAAATAAAAAGTTCTATAATATTATGTGCAATTTAGCAAGAGATAATAGAAATTTCTATGATTCGATATTTTGAATAAACTGATAAAATAATTTAAAGTTATTATTTCTCATCCTATACATACATTTACGAAAACGATTTACTTTTATAGAACGATGTCAAGGTAGCTAAAGTTAAAGTGACTACGATTTCGTTAGGCAGTAGATTGACTTTGAGGCTGTTAGAAAGCGCAAGGTCAATTAATTAAACTTTAATATTGTTATATTGCTATGTAAATCATATTAAACATACTATTAGTCACGTCACTTCATAAGTTTAATGCTTAAATTATTTAATAATACATTTTCCTTTTAATTTAATTATGTTTCAATATTTTATATGTGGTGACATAGTGAATCAGCAAAATATAAAAAAATTAACAGATATAATAAAATAATCTAAAATAATGCAGTTAAGTTTACAAGACATTGATGTATATATATATTTGTTTATCAGCTTCACGCTGTATCCCGCACACTGCAGGGTAGGCATTGCGTTTTGAGTGGCAGAACTCAATGCCGCGCTTGTCATCGACACCAGAGCGAAGAAATGGAAATATAAATTTAGGGAAATATTTCATCTCCTCGAGTGTGGATCAAACCCAAAACCAGTTAGTTTTACAGTCACACTTTATGCCCTTGCGCCACGACTGGCCTATATTTTGAATTGGTAATAAATTATGAAAAAAAAAAAATTAAGCCCCCGTTTCAAAAATTCACAACAGACAGTATAGTAAAATGTTCCATATAAAAATTTACATTTCTACACTAAAATATTATTAACAATCCGGAAAATATGAGTAGATAACGCGTTACCAATTCCGTATAGGGTAAAACCACGCAATAACGGCAATCGGCAATTGTTAGAGATATATTTACATTAGGTGGGTAATGGTTGATAAACCTAATTAATAATTTTAATAATTTATTGACAAAAAAACCTGTGATATACCGAGTTCTCACTATTTATATGCAATGACGGATAAATGTAGATGTTTTTCCAGTAAATCGCCTAATGTACTTGTAATATGAGAATAATATGCACTTTTTAGATTACAGTGGTCAGTCGTGTGACTGACATTCACACAAGACATGTATGACTTGACATTCGCGACTGGTTGAGGGTTCGATCCCCGCTCGAGGAAATGAAATATTTATTTAAATTTATATTTTCATTTTTTCGCTCTGGTATGTAGTTAAAGCGCGGCGTTGAATTACGCCACTCGACACACAATGTCTCCGAAAGTGGGGAACTAAGTGTCTTAACACTACGTTTCCTCTGCCTGGCCTGCTGTGTACAGCGTGAAACTGATTCTAGAATAACAAACTGTCAAACATTTATGAATGGTTAATCATCATGAAGAATTGGATTCGATTATTTTTAAACATTTTTAAAGTGTTATTCTACACTTAGGAAAGAAATTAAGTTTTCTAAATAAGTATGGATTCGATTAATCTAAAAAGGCTCACCGGTTGACGTCATCAGAATCCTCGGAAGGAGAAATTTATCATTATTCCTCCTACGTTTCAATTTTCCATTATGTGAAAAACATATATCATCACTAAACAATTAGTAGTTGGTGGCGTTATATTAGTTTGTACCAATGTCTTGATTTTGAAATACAAAATGACATGTTCTTATTATCAAAAATTTCTAGTTATTTACTTCTTCTACTGTACCATTTACTAATTACACTAGAAAGAAATACTGGAGAATAGTTCAAGTAATCCTCATTTACTGAGGATAGACGGCAGAGGTATAGACGCACGCACAACGTGAAATTTTAACAGATGTTTATTTTCACTAAGAAGGGATTTTGAAAAATTTTAACACTGTAGGAGTGAAATAGGGGTTGAGAGTTTTTATGGAAAAATCTTTAAATAGGCACCGATCTTAATAAAAGTTGAAATTCAAAGTTTAAAAATATTTCATTGAACACGTGTTTCACGATTTATTAGTATTCGCCCCTTAGTACAAATAAAGGGTTGAAACTTAGTATGGATAATAGACTTGGTTTCGGAATATTGGACGTTGAAGGATTTGTAAATTTTCATAAATTCTCGATCTACTATTAATTTTTATGGGGTTATTTGCCGTTTATTATTTATTTATATTTTCTTGGGTTTTATTTACTTATTCGAGTAGTAAATTAGTTACATTATTTTTAATTTTCTTGGTTTGATTAACGTTTGTTTAATTCTATTATACTTCGTGTTCCTTTTAATTTTAATACTTTCAAATAATTATTTTTCGTTGATAAGACTGACAATATGGCCGGTTTTGTTTAGTATTTATTACATAATTTTCTTTAGTTAATTTTACTTATTTAGTGTGTTATATTATATTAAGAATTTTATTTCCATTACTTATGTCTCTGTCTTTATTATTCTTTTCGGATTATTTTGATTATTTAGGCTTATATTATCTTACTAATCCTAAAAATTAAAAATAATTTCAGAAATGTAGGCGGCACATGCGGACGAAGCCGCGCGTGACCGCTATTGACAAAAGATAGATATAGCATATATATCACATATTTAGTATGTACTATTTCCGACAGGAATTGATAGCGGTCATATTGAAAACGAGCTAGCATTTATTCTACAATTGTTGTATTTCAAATTATCATTATATGCAAGTAAATAGCTTATGTAAGACTCAATAATAAAATATATTATTCATATAAAATTAGATGCAATGACATTTTATATCAATGTGAGAAAATTTTAATATTATGTTCAAAAAAGAGACAAATTAGATAAATATACCCGAATTACCTTCGCTATGCAAAAAAAACCCAGACAAGCGCGAGTCGGGCTTTACTAAAATTTCCCTTTCATCTGATACCTCACTTGAACTAACGCCTTAATAATAATAATAGCCTTAATACCAATTTTTGTCCCCCTCCAAAGGTTAGAATTTAACTACAAATGTATATGTTTTCAGATTTTTTCCTAAGCTAGTACTACCTGTAGATACTAGCTGCCAAATTCATAATTCTAGATCAACCGGGAGTACGCTATTAATTTTGATTACCTTAATAGTATCGAAATACGCGTTTTTTGTGATATTAACGGCTATACCTTCTTTTTAAGTAAATGTAGAAATATGATTTTTTTTAGGAAATGAAGGGACCGTAGTGCGTATCTCCACGTGTTCCTGAGGTAAGTGCTATTGACTGATAGATAGACACACGGACGGACAACAAAATGATCTTGTAAGGGTTCCTTTTTTCTTTATAAGGTACGGAACCGCAAAAAGGACAGATCAGAAGTTTAAATTTACATAATAGATTTTTTTAGCTTCACGCTGTACCCCGCACGTAGCAGGCTATGCAGAGGGATCCTGGGAACCTAGTGTTAAGACACTCCATTCCCGTTCTGTTCCCCATTTTCCACCGAATTCTGGAGACATTGTGTGTTGAGTGGCAGTACTCAAATAATTAATAATATACATTTAAAAGTTCTAAAAGATATATTACCATTCCCAAAACAAATAAGCACTTTAAAATGTCTTCAGTCGTAAATACATACATTGTACAATATGTAGAAGTATCTACGGCATAAACTATTTGATAGTTGAGATACGATACGTCATCGCGTCGTCCTTGGACGTAACGGATTTAGATCGACGAACACGAGACACTTTCGAAAAGGCGAAACGGAAGTGTTTGTTTTTACCTATCTTATCTTTATAAATGTATGTAGTTGATTTTATAAATGACATACGACATACAATCGGAGCGTAGGCAAACTGTGGCGTAATTTTATAGAGTTTTCTTTTAAATAATTCTAGCATTTTCTGAATTTTAAGTTTTTTTAAATGTATTTTTATTTTATGTTGTACCTATTGAGTTTTGTAAAAATAACTTATTATATCATATTTTTATATATATAATAAGCAGACTTCTGTAAAAGGAGGAGGTTATGAATTCGACTTTATTTTATTTCTATATTTTTATTATGTGTGTTATTTTTCTTTTTTACAATCAAATTTCTGACAATCTACCATGAGAAAATAAATAAGTCTTAAATTCGCACTAAGTATATGCGGGAGAATGGGACGAATAACTCAATATTTCGCCAACCGATTTCGAGTTTTAGTTTGATGAGTTTAGTTAATCCATTTCAAGAATATATATTAGAAGCTTTGAACAATAGTGCACAGTAACTTCTTCACTTCTTCTTCACACATGTACAGTAAGGTTTATGTTACTTAAAGATTAAAAATTTATGGTTGTATTATGTGTTTCTTATTATATTGTATATTAAATTAACAATTTTGATATGATATTTAACAATGAATATGCTAGAAAGAGGATTTTCCCGTTGTTAATAATACGACTGTATGCGAATGACGTAATCGGACATCGGTGTTGCGCGTGCGACGCCGCGCCGCGCCGCCGCGTCATCATCTTACACATCATGTTTCAACGAGCGACGAAGGCAAAGTCTATAATGCGATTAGAGATTGATATACTTACTATACATACTATATTTTTTTATGTTACAGTAAAAAATAAATAAATAATTCCTATATTAGTGCATAAAATAAATAATGTTAAATAAAATTTATCCAATACTCGAATATGCAACAATTTAAAAAACGCACATCACACTTCCAAATAAAAAAGACGAAACGCATCTGCTTACTAAAAATAAATCGTCCTATGTCAGTAGGTACAAAAGAACAGTATCTATCGATTCAACGACAGCTGTTACACTTTAAACATATCTTTTCATTGTTAAAGTAACCTTTTCTGACTTTTAAATGTTGAATAAGGGATTATACTATGTTAAAATTATTAGCGCAACACAGTAAGTCATCCATTTGTATAAATAACATTTTAAATTAATTTATTTTTTCAGAAAATAATTTATACAATTTTTATAAAAATCAATACATTGGCATATATATTATAGACAGGACATTTATATTATTTTTTTACATTCGCAATGTTTACACTCTCAAAGATTATTATATAACAAATGTAAAAGTTAAGTACATTTATATAACACGACTTATTAAAATTTTCCAGACGAGACTAGACTAGACAAAGATAACAAGACCTAATTAAAATTATAATAATTACTAAATACTCAGCGCAAAGCAAGTTATAAAAAAATGTAAGTGAATATTTAATATTCTTTTCTATTTAAATTAAAAGTAGTGCATTCGAAAGAGAGAGAAAGTATTCGTGACGAAAGAAGATGAAAGTTGATTAAGAATTATAAATTCGCAGAGCCTTAAAATTACCTAAACAAGATCTCTCACAAATTCCAATACATTTTTGGGCTAAATAGTAAAAAAAATTTGGTCCCTCAAATGACATTTAAGCTTACGTATTTAGCATCAAAATGAGTGTATAGCGGAGTTACGGACTAAAAATATGTATATGTTGCCTTAGTAACAGCGTCGTCACTAGAAACTTTAAATACCTGTAGTCTGTACTGACCTAAGTTTACCATATCTTTTGTTGGTAGTTATATATTTTATAAAATTTATTAATAAAAAACTTATCAATTAAATGATCTCCTGGTATATGAGTATACTTTTACAAAGACAAATCATAGCAACATATTGATTGATTTAAAACAACAATTTCACTTCAACAATATAATATAATAAATACCTTCAGTATCCATTCAAGAATATCACCATGTTCGTACATTTCAAAAATTGACTTTTGACACAGCTGTGGAGCAACGAAGTCTAAAATAAATCTAGCTTTAGTGGCCAACAGACAACTGAGACTACTGGCTCTGTTAACCCGGAATTAAATAGCATTTACCTTTGCCAAACATCGGCGAAACACGATGAGAAAATCCTCAAACACATCGCCGGTCGCTCCTGTGACGTCTTCCAATTCCAGAGACATTTTATGTTTATTAAAACTTATTTAACAAGACAAAAAAAAAATAAAAATAAACAACTAACTATAAATAAATCACAGATAGATTTCTTCTTTGGAACTATATTATCAGATCAGTAGAAAATAAATAATCGAGTGTGCAAGCCCGAGCGCAACAGCTAGGACGCGTGGAGTTACGCTAAAAGGCATTCCCACACTAACTAACCTAGCAGTTAACACTATCTCGCGAGTCGTGACAAATAATTCCGATAATAGCTGGCGTGTACGGCCCGAGCGAAAACCGCTTCGGGACGGCTGTAAGTGGCGATCGGCGGACGACCGCGCCTCTACTGAAAACCACCTCGGATGGATAATTTTGACCGATTTATCTTTTGAACTGTGACTTTTGATAATGAAATGTGTGAAACGATATAAATTATCAAGCCCAAAGAAGGCTCGCCATTTAAATTGAGATAAATAAGCGTTGGTACTAACAAATTTAGAACAAATAACCGTTCAAATATTATTTTTAAATCGTTGGACTAAACCTAAACAACGTCAAACTAGCAATAAAATATAATTATGTAAAACAAGTGTTAATCCTACTATGTACCCTCTTTTTTTTACAACTATACTGACGGTATGGTGTAACAGATCGAAAGCGAAGTTCTAAAACTTTGTGCCATATTTTTTTTGTACAACAATAAATTAACTGATTAGCAGTTTTTACAAAGCTACTTTCAAAAACATGGCTTGACTACTATAAAAAGTACAAGTTTTTTTTTTCTATTTTTATTAGAACTCGGTGATACTGTATCAAAATAATCAATTCCAATGTTTGTAAAATAATAAGATATTTTATAAATTTTTCGATGTATTTGCATCACATAGATTGATAGCACATATATAATCTCTCTGTGTGTGTAGTCAACTTCTATGTGATTATTGACATAATATTCTTACCTTGTAAAATTACTATTTCACTTTTCTGTTCATTACGATCATCTTTTCTACAATAATTATAGCGTTTTCTAAAAATCTTAAAGTTGTATGTCTACTTTTTAGATACTGAAAGAATTAGATAGCATATAATTATAGATATAGTTAGCAACGAATTCGGGATCTAGTAAGATACTAGAATTAGTAATTCCGGAAAAGATCACAAATTACAAATTTTACAAAGTTTTCGGTCTCACAGGCAAATGTGCGTGCATAGGAACGGTTATTAAAAATATAAGATAAAAATAAATTCTGTGACTTTTGTAATATTTTTAATATGATTTTTTGCTCTCTGCTGATAGATATTTATATGTTAATCCAATTGTGAATGTAAGAAAATTTTGCAGCACTATTTTCACCAACTTTTTACAAATGTTGGGGGCTTGGTATAAGTCTTAGGATTAGATTCGATTGATTTTTGCTTAACAATGAACTATACTTTGATAGGCTTCTGTATATAGTGTCTAAATATAAGGACCTTGATGTGGAATGGAAAAATATTTGCTTTGGATGGCTTGCGAAGTTCCCAAATATTTTTTGTAATTTTATATATTTACGAAAATCTCCAGCTACTCTAGTCCTATTCTTTTCAAATAACAGTAACAAAATGAGTTCATATTGAATTGAATAAGTTCATTTGAATTGTTAAATTTGAAACATCTGAAGTCGATGAGACTAGCTGCACTATAAAAAATAAGGAAATGGTGCAAAAGTCGTTCACCGCGAAGGCTATTTTTTGTTGACATAAATTATTTTTTAAAAAGCCTGGAAGTTGGAAAATCAGATTTCAGATTCCAAGAGAAAGACGCTACTGTTTATTAAGGACATGACCTTTACAAGAATTGTCCAGCTTTATAATAATATTTTTGAGTAGTTATTGCCAGGTGGTGAAAGTGATAATTCAATTTTTAATGACGATGAGTAAATGGATTACTTGCAAGGTTTATAAGGGCCGTGCAAACGAAGTCACAGCCGGCTAGTTACAAATATTATGTAAATCAATGTCTTTGACTACATGTTGTAACGATTATAATAAAACATTCAAACTTGTTTAAACAAACCAAGTGTTTATATATTTTATATAAAATCACTCCATCGCTGATATTTGTACTCAAATACGTTTTGGTAGCGTCAATTAATCAAAAATGTATTGATTCGTTTCTATAAATATATAACATAAAATATGCTTAATTGCCTATTATAGTTACAGGTACAATGTCACATTGTCATAATACGTATAAAGAAGTAGCCTCAGCTAACAGTTTGAACTATATTGCTTGATAGAATAACTGGTGATAATGACAGATAAGTTACAGGACTGATGCGTCGTTGTATTACAATTGTTTATCGTGGAAAATTCTATTTCCGAATCAAATTACTATGTTACACTCGGGAGTTTTCCATTGCTGGTTTAATATTAAAATTCAAATATAAAATAATGTAAAGTTTGTTATTATTTTTCATTAATTTCATTAAATCGAATATTTTTATTTAATAATTATGATGAAATCCGATATTATATGCATAGTTTATTTTGAAAAGTATTTTCTTTTATAAGAACGAGATTTCACTTGCAAAACATTGTTATATAATTTATATATTGATGAAATAATAAGTTTAATAAATACAATACAATATGTCAACATAAAGTTAGTCGATATTACGTTAGCAATAAAACAACACGATTTCAAATTGTAAAACTCACTATCATGCTTTGAAATCGTATTATTACTTGAACTAAAACTAAATTAGAGATTGACAATATTCACCTTAATAATAGTCATACATGTATGCGTGTGTTGATTGAGATTAAAATAAAAGATATTTTATATAATTACAGTTCATGTTTTACAAAGGACATTTTAGATTTTTTTTATAGTAACATGAGCAAATTTATATATTTTTATGATAATTTTAGAAACACAACATCCACGATATTATGATAGAAATCATTATCAATATGTCAGTGTCGGAAAACGTTATCGAAATAAGAGCATTGTTGGATTCTTTATTTAATACGCAAAATCACATAATATGATAATAATATTAACAAAATATAAAATATTGCATAATTATTATTTTATTACGTAATAAAACTAAACATATTGCTATCATGCGCAGTAGTTTAATAGATATTTATTGTAATATACATATACATTTATATGTAATATTTAGCAAATTTAAAACGTCACTTACTACTATAGAACTTAGCGGTTGTAGTTGTATGCAACTCGTCAGCGACGGACATCTATGACGTAGTGGCCATACAAAAATCCCGCCCACAGCCGCGCCCGCTGATTCGATTGAATCAATTACTAAATAAAACGTTTCAAGCCAGGGCTAGCGAACTGGCTGAAGCCGGTGGCGTCTGAATTGGATATACGATGGCTTCTTGTTGAATGACTTTGAACTGGGTTCGTCGTCTTATGCAGGTACATTCGGAACCTTTACTTTTTGATGCCAATTTTGTTTTTTTTTTTAATTTTTTTAGGGTACATTTTTACAAATAACGTTAACTAAATTACATAAAGGCCCGTAAATTATAAACCGCTCTCGAGTCTGAGATCTATCTTTAGATGGCGTTTTCATTCATAAGTTATATATCTTTCAATGTAAACGGCATCTCAAGATCGATCGTAGACTTGAGAGCGGTTAATATAAATAGGTATAAGTTAAAAAATAAAATCAGCTTCACGCTGTATCCCGCATACAGCAGGATAGGCAGAGGGAGCCTCATGTTAAGACACTCCGTTCCCCACTTTCCGCCAAATTTTTCGAGGTATTGCATGTTGAGTGGCGGAACTCGACGCCAGACTTTTTGCCTTGGTGCCAGTGCTAAGAAATTAAAGTATTAATAAATAATAATTACTTCCATCGAGTAGGGATCGAACCCACAAACGTCACGTTACAGTCATACCCTTGTGAATCTGCGCCACGATGGCCTTAAAATAAGTTCAGTTATAATATCTCGTTTTGCATATCATACAGATTTTTTTATATTTTCACTAGAATAAGAACGCCAGCCAACCCTGAGTAAATAATCTAAAACTATAACAAGATCAATCTCTTGGTACATTGTATTATTCGTCAGATAAACAAATCATCGTCGAAGGTGACGGTCACCTTATCGTTAATAGTATTTATAAATATTTTAAAATGCTACTTACTTATTAAGATTATTAATTTTATTATCTCTATTTATTTTTTTCAAGAAAGAATATATTTTATAAAAGATATTAAGTTTTATAAAATAAATAAAATAGAAATTTCTAACATTCAAAGTGTTATAATCTATACTAATATAATAAAGCGGAAGAGTTTGTTTGTTTTTTTGTTTGTTAAACGCTAAGATATCTGGAACTGCTAGTCTGATTTACTTTTTTTCTTTAGTGTGAAAGCTACATTCCTTAAGAGTTATATAGGTTATATGGTTAGCCTTAAATAACGAAATAACATTAATTAGGAACACCATCGCATTACTTTAACCGCGTGCGCTGCACAAATAGTTAAATATATGTAAGTACATTGTACTACAAAATTATTTATTTGTTCTAAAATAAAGTCCGCGACATCTTATATTTTATAAAGAAGTCATAATAAGGCATTTTGTTACAAATAAATATTGAAAATTTCACTTTTTTTCACCGTTTTTTTATTTGACATATATATTGAAACTTACGAGTGAAAGTTATTCTATGAACAATATTTTTTTTTTATGGAAAAGGGCAAGGCAAACGAGCGTTCGGGTCACCTGATGGTAAGTGATTATCGCCGCCCACGACCCCGTGCAACACCAGAGGAGCTACAGGTTCGTTGCTGGCCTTTGAGGTGGAGATAGACGCGCTTTTTGAAGATACCCATGTCATATCGACCTGGAAACACTGCTGCGGGTAGGCCATTCCACAGTTTCGTGGCGCGTGGAAGGAAGTTCCTACGAAACCGCACAGTAGTGGATTGCCACGTATCCAGGTGGTGTGGATGATATTTTAGCTTATGGCGTACTGTGCGGTTAGAAAATTCGGCGGTCAGTTCTTCAGAACACTCCCCATGATAAATGCGATAGAGAACGCACAGCGAGGAGACGTCTCTACGCAAAGCCAAAGTATCAAGCCTTTCACAGATTATTGGGTCCCCAATGATTCGAATGGCTCTACGTTGTATGCGATCAAATGGTTCAAGCTGATACTGGGGTGCACCAGCCCAGAGATGAGAACAGTACTCCATTTGGGCCGAACCTGGGCCTCGCTCTGTTGATGACCCCCAGTTTCTTGCCAACTTGGCCTTGCTTTCCAGATGATCGCGATACTGGCAGTCACTCGAAACATTTGGGCCCAATATACAGATACTGGGCGCGGCTGTAAAGGGAATGTTTTGAAAGACTGGTGATACGATAAATGGGATTTTTTTTGTGGTTAACGTGCAAACTTATGAAAAAACAAAAAAATTATGAAGGTAGGCTTTGGCTTTTATAGCATGTAATTTGGAGGTAACTTTTCGAGAAAATGTTACTTTCAAAAATAATCCTAGGCTCGAGTCCCGCGGGGGGCGCCCTTGTCGTCGATGACAGCTTGTCAAGCAGCCACATCGTGCACTTTCTCAGAATTATGAAAAATATTTAATGTATAAATGATATTATCCATCTGTTGGCGAATGCAACATAATAAAATAATTATAGGTGGTATGTGGGCGAAGCCGCTAGTAGGCCGCTAGTTATCTACAAGTTTTTTAAATTGTATGCCATATTTTAAAAAGTAAATTTTGTTATACGTCTTGACTCTCAGTTTTTTAAATTTTGTTCTCAGAAGTTTTTGTTGATATTATTAATGATGATTGGTCAGCGGATGTACCTACTGATTAACAAGGAAAGACATACATCATAAACTTTTCCAAGTAACTCTAGTGCGCAGTGCATTCATAGCGACATCTATGTACGTCTATTTGTTTTCATTAATTAGAGCGTCGTATAAGCGCACAAATTAAAATATTTTATTTTTGTAACATAAATTAACCCTAGTATTGATATAAAATGAAATATTTTTTTATAACTAAGTGACCCGGAGCCCATTGGAATTTTTAAAAATAAAAAATAAGTCTAGAATAGTAGTTGAGGAATTAATATTTCCACTTTTATCGCTGTGGTGTCGAGAAAAATACAATAGAGTTCTGCCTCAACACGCAATACTTCCAGAATTCGGTGGAAAATTTTAATAACAGAAGATAATTAAAAAAAACATGAGGATGAGAGCCGATTTCAATAAATATTATATCTATTTGGTTAGTTTTTTTGTAAGTATAAGCAGCTTTTTTAGCGCATTATTATTATTTATGAGGCCGGTCGTGGCGCAGCGGCACGAGGTGTGACTGCAAAACCGACTGGTTGTGGGTTCGATTCCCACTCGAGGAGATGAAATATTTACTTAAATTTATATTTCCATTTCTTCGCTCTGGT